>JAUMHB010026014.1:0-15833 GCA_032359685.1 Pittosporum tobira
TATGATTCATAGATTCCAAATTGGATTAGAATTATGTTACTTATTCTCCAAGTAGGTTAAGCCTATATAAGGTCTCTTATGTAATTGTTATCAACACATTCATTATTAATAAAATTACTTTCATTATTCCCTCCATAATTATCATTTATATTACCTACGTCACCTGCGACGTATGTCATTAGTTGGTCCAGGTTCACCGCTACTACTCTGTACCTGTATATTTATATTTTTATTTTTATTTTTATTGGACTCCTGTACCTGTATATGTACTTGGAATTTGGCAAACCCTCAACTTTTAAGCAAAACTTCTTCCCAGATTAGTTGGTATTCGGTGATGAACGGTTTTTCTGGATTTTAGCGTTTCGTAGCATTTTATTGAATAAATTTTTTGGAGATTTTTTTTAAATTTATTTTTTTAAATTAAATATATATTCAAAAAATTATATTTGTAATTTAAATCTTAACTTCAACAAATATATATATATATATATATATATATATATATATATTGAATATAAACCACAAATTAAATTTGATAAGCTTTATGAAACAAACCTTAGTCCTTATAAAGTAATTCATGCGTGGATACATCATAACCTCACAGGCTACGTTAGAGATGTACAAAATGTATGAGTATCGATGTCAAGATCGGAATTGGTCTGATTAAAATTTGGTCAAAATCCAGACTAGTTAGGATTGAGTTAAATTTTCAAAAGCTAAAAATGCTCAACATGTCGTCGTATTATGAGAAATACCGACTTAGTCCAAGGACTATTCTTTAGACCAATCATGGTTAAAGATTGACTTGGACCTAGACCCATTCTAAAAGTCTTATAAAAAGTCAGCATAAATTACTAAGTATTATAAAAATTACTCTTTTTGTTTTTAATACTCTTTTTATAAAAATTACTAACTATTATAAAAATATATTTATAACTATATAAATTACTAACTACATAAAATAAATAATTATGTAAAATAGTTAATTATATAACTCTATGTATAACATAACTATATAACAAATCATATAAAATAATTATTTTAACTAACTTAATAAAAGTAAAATCATGAATTCTTAACTTAATAAAAATATTCTGAAAGTCATATATAGAAAAAAATGAATTTAAATAATCTTATAAATTGTAAAAAAAATTAATTTAAAAATAAAAAAAAAATCCGATTGAGGACTAATTCAGCACCGACCTAGATCGGTAGTCCTCAATAAGTCTCAATTTTAAGTACATAATTAATTCGTTTAACTCAAAAGACCAATTTATTTTTTTTCAAATAAAAATTAATTCTGACAAATTTGAGTCAATGTCTTTTAGACCGCTTTTTTTATGGATGCGTAGGCTATCCACAGGAGATGCACAGTACTAAATTGATGGACGGTGTCTTGAGACAAGATAAAAGGAAAGGAAAGTAGAAAGCACGTTTTTTTCTTCTATGAGGCTTCAATTAATGCGGTATATGGAAAAAAAAATGCAGATTTTAGGTCTCAAAAAAACATGTGTGGTTTGCTCTGGCCTTTTGGAGCTTTGACTCGAAAATCTAACTCAACTTAAAATATTTTTATTTTTAGGATAAATAACAATTTATGGTCTATAATTTTATTAAAATTATATTATTTCACCTCAGGTTTAAAATTTAATTTTAAATCATCTATATTTTTTAAAATCTTGCAAACTCTCTCCTAGAACCATGAAGGTTATAACGGTATTAATAATAATAATAAAATAACTTTTTTGGCCCTTAATATAAGCTCTGACCTGATTATGTGGATTTAAATGTAAATGCTTTTGATAAATAATATAAGAATGAATATCAGTATTTATTTAAATATAAGAAAGATAAATTAAAATTAAAAAAAAAATCTACATATTAATCATATTTTCCGAATCCAACAACTCTTAAAAAAAATTTAAAAAATTCAAATCTAATAATCTCAATGTCGTTAACTCTAATTCCTCTGCAGGAGCTTCACCCTCCCCTCCATGCTTTGATCATTGGCCGTATGTCCGATTTTCAAACCTTCGTTCATTGGCTGTCTGATGATCTCCGATCTAGACTTATCTCACAACTTCAATCCTCAATCCAACACATGGAATCTCAATCTTCATCCACTTTCCAACCAGATACCGTCACCTCCGACCTCCACCAAAGACTGATTGACCTCACCTCCATCTCTGTGTTCCACAAGTCCGTCGAAAAATGCTCCAGATATAGAATCTCAATTCTGGCCTCTAGAACACGAACATCGACCACTCTAATGCCACCACAGATCTCTTGCCTCTCGTCGTCGCCGCTACTGGAATTCCGTCCTCAACGTTGAAAGACAGAGAATTTTAAATATTTGTTCACTTGTTTGAGTTTGATATATTCAAATTGTTATCGCTAATTGTTGGTGTAAATTACTTTTAATTTTTTAAATTATTTTTTCTAGAAAAAATTCTTAGATCTGGATTTTTGGTTTGTTGGTGAAGAAGATGAATTATTGCTTGTGAAGTTGTGATAGAGTTGTCAGGGAGAGATTGGATGGATATCAATTTACGTGGTGGTGAATGATTATGGGTTTGTGTAGTTAGATTGTACCAAATTGGTAGAGATTTGAGAGGATTTTGAATTTGGGAATACCTGGTATTGGATTGGGTTTTGAATATGTTGCTAATATTGATGGAGATTAATTTTTATTTTTCCCATTTGCTTAGTCATGGTGGTTCCAACTACAGATGATTTTGCTAGTATGACGGTGATGGTGTTGCGGTTAACTAATCTGGCAATGAAAATTTTCAAGTTCCGGTATTGCATATGGTTTTTGATGGCGAGTGTATTACACTCGCCGTTAAAGTAGATAGAGACGAGGTAACGTGTTTGATTTAAGAAATTACGGGTGGGTTAGAGTTGGGCCTTAAATCTGTGGTGGGATGATATAATTTTCATAAAATTATAGGTGTTAATTTATAATTTACCCTTAATTTTATTCAACGGAGGAGATAGACTTGAACATGACGTTATAAGACGGAGTGAGACGTTAAATCTTCTATTTACACATAAGTTTATTGTAAATGCAATGTATTTGGTACGAATACATCTCATCAAAAATGTTGCGGCTAACCGAGCAAGCCCATTGAACTCAATTTGATTTTCATCATTCAAACAGAGAAGGAACCTGTTAAAGTGGAAGTATTGAGCTTTGGGCACCTATAAACTCATGGTTTGGGTCAGGTCCCAATCGATCAATGTGGAACTCATTAGCACGTATGTGTTGGGATGGGGCGTTACAAAGCTTACCGAGTTGAATGCATTGCAGTACTAACAACAATAACACTAACTAATTAACCACCATCACAATATTTCAAGGTTCATTATCCTCAAAGCCAGAGTAAAAAAAAGTAATATCTTTCAGTGGCTAAGAATTGCTATTTTCAATCAAACAAATTTCATATATTACCATAATAAACGATTTATTATTTCCATTTTGGTAATTATCCGCTAAAACAGAGCATCAAGATTTGTTTTTGTCAGGGAAAGTTTGAGCTAAGAGAAACGTTAGGTTACACTAAGATATGGATGTTATAATTCACTACAGAGAAAGTGGTAAGCAAAGACAGAGAGAATACGTAAGCCCCTGAAAGCATCTAGTTATCAGGATTCAATATGCTTAAGCATAGACTACATTTCTGAGGATGTCAAGGTACCAGTATCAATGAGTGGCGAAGGAGACGTGGGTGAAACAAGACCACCCATTCGCCTATAAGCTGAGGGCGTGGGTGGGGTTCTCGGAGAGAGGTTAGTGAACTCCAAGGCCTGGAACCTCAGTTCCACAGGATAGTCAGCTATGCAACCAATCCTTGGCCCAGCACCTGTGGACCACTTCAGGCTAAGTTGATGCCCCAACTGGTATGATTTTGCAGCCTTCTTGGAGTTGATTCTTTCCAGTATTGCTTTCGTGGCCAACTCGGCTTTTGGGCTATGAAGACCACCGGATAGAGTCCTCCTGTAATTATTTTTGGCTTCAATTTGAGAAACTTCAGTTTTGTCATGCAACGAAATTGGATCCTCTACATTGGGAATTTCAGGTTGATTGGAATCCGGTATTGTCAATTCTCCGTTGAATTTACTCTCATTTCTATTCTCGTAGTCTTCATTTGCCTTGCGTATCTGATGACAATGTATGCCATTGGAAAGAGGTAGATCATGAACTAAAGATATGACAAACTACTTTGCAAAATTTCAAAAGGTTTGATAGTATTAAGGTTGAATGTAATTCTCAATTTTGATACATCATATATATGATAAAACTTCATCTCTATTTGCTCAATAACCTCTCCATTTTGAAACAAACCACTTTAGAGTGCAGGGTTGAGGTTAGGTTGTATGTCCCCTTCACCCACCTTATAATAATAAACCATTTAAAAAAATAAAAATAAAAAATGCAATAGTTTGAAGGTTTTTGGCAGGCTGCTCCCAGATCTTAAATTACTTGTTTTGGAGTTTTTAGAAGACAGTGTTAGACCATGCTTGTGAAATTTGAAACTAAGCAATTTGAAAAACATACCAATCACTTACCTCAACTTTGTCAAGGTTGACTCCATTATCCTTAAGAAATGATAGGAAACTGTCAAGTATTTTGTCAGTTGGGCGGTAATGTCCACTGTATGCTGAGATAGACTGGAAAGAAACAGAGGGAACAAAGTTGCAATTAATATTGCTGGGTAGAGAAAAATGATATTCATAAGAATTTGGGTTTAGTAATTTCGGGGGTTGACATGCACATGTAAAAGCCTGAGTACACACAATGTCGAGTTTATGCACAAAGCAATTTTCTAATCTTCAAAGAGTAGAAAGTGATTCCTCCTCCTATGCTAATCAATTATAGGCTGCTTTTCGATCTGTACTACAGCTGTGTAACCAAGATGAGCAAGTGACTGAAACTTGTAAACACGAAGGCACACAAACATTCTCACTAACAAGGATATGGTGGTGGACCAGGTGGTGGAGTTTTAATGGGCTAGCAACCCTAGCATTATGCATATTCCATGTGCATCAGGTGTCAGTAAGTTTAGCATTAATTTTTTCCTCCATCTTTCATTTTGGATAGGTCGAATCAATGTTCCTTTGGGCACTAAACACTACTATCTGAAATTTGAGAAACCACTAAGTGCCCCACTGTGAGTGAGATCTGAATTACACATGGAAGCAAAAACATTAAACTCTGGTCTAAAACTTGCTTGAGCATTATCTGCAATTCTAATTGGTACCGACTCAGGCTAGCATAACTGTAACCTTCCACAAATAGCAAATAGGAATACTTCCTCTTAGATGACTCAGTTTTACCTGCATTTAATATTTACTACTATTGATAATGCAAATCAACTAAATAGAAAATATAGGCGTAGTTAGTGATTTGTCTAAATATTTTTTTAGAGATCTTTGGTTATGATAGTGCCTCCCTGAGTTATACTGCAATTGCATGATTGCCCTACACCAAGAATTCACAACTGATGCACAAAATATTTACCTGACACTAACAGTTCTTTCATAATGAGTATTAAAGATTATTTGAAAATGAATATCTTCACTGTACCTTAAGTGTTCCATTCTCTACCACAAGCCTTCCAGCAGCTAAAGTAGCCCCTCCGGCTAGGAAGCTTGAATGATGAAAAAATCCTTTCTTTTTCTAGATGTAACAAGATAATAAACTTGAAACAGAGGAAGAATAGAAAACTCAAATTTCAAACAAGTAACCACAGTGTTTTTTTCTTTATTATCTCACCTCACCAGCATAGAGCCTCTTAGATGTGCTCATCACAAATATCCATTTTTCCCCTGGCAATCCAGTGTTTGTATCTAGAAAGTTTCCAGTGGGTCGATGCACTATTTTGCCTTCAGTGACAACATATTCATAGTATTCTCTCTCTTGCTGATTATTGCAAAGATCAATCATAAAACACAAGTGAATAACGATTACCAGGACTTGGGGTGATAATAATCAGAGTTACTATGCAATTGAATCAGTTACTAAGTAGTCATTTTGGAGATTCAGAAGAACTGAGCAATTAGTCCACATACAGTTCCAAGGTATTTAATGAATTGTTGCCTAAGATTTGATCTAGGGCATTTTGGAAGATCAACCTCTTTGCCATCTCCAATATCCAACCTGCAAGAAATAGAAATTGTAGATGGTTTTTAGCATGCTATTGTTTCTATCAACCAGCGTGATTATATTCTATGGCATGCAGCATTGGAACTTCTATTATTTGTTCTCTAGTAAAACAGAAAAAGAAAATAACAGCAAGAAGAAAATGCTATGAGGATTCTTTACACTGTAGCACTGTAGCACGATTCCATTTGCATGTACTGCCACTAAAAAAACCCAGCTATTTAATGAACCGAAGATTCTGGTATATTTATATAATACAGAGAGCAATTGTTTTCCAATTATGCTAAATTGCCTTTACTGCCACATGATCCCGATAAATGAAAACCAACATAATGCCAGATAAATTCATTCAATTTGTAATTCTTACACTGATATAGCACCTGAACCTTTAAATATGGAAGGAAAAAAAGTGAGGGCTACAAATATATACATATTTGTGACAGAGTATGAACATGACAACCCTGCAGAGGGGTTCACACTTTCATGCAATTATTTTTCTTGACAATATTTTAGAAGTTCCTTCGGCAAACACACCAAGGCAGAGCAAAGGAAAAAAAAATTGGAATCACATAGGCTGTAGTTATTCTTAATATTAAGGTATTATGACTGGCTTAATTTTTTGGAGTCAAGCTGATACAATTCTTAAAGTCACAATCCTCAAAAAGTTAAACTTTTTCAAAAAGGAATTTTTAGCTTTGCATACTAGGGGGTCATATAGTGCTGCATAAATACAGTAAAAAGCTATTTCTTACCAGTAGAAGAAAGGCTGACCCGCATCAGTTTTGCACCACTCCTCATAATATAAATGCAAGCAATGCCCATAACGGTGTCGTGGGTCAATCTACAGTGCAAACAAATGATTTATAAAAAAAAATACGGGAAACCAATAAGAGGGCAGACCATTCCCATTGCCAATTGACATGGTAGAATCAAACTGTGAAACCAATAGAAACTGACAAAGGACAGTGAGAAAATAAGAAGATTTACAGCTTCAATCCAATGTTGGCGAGCCAATTTCTGTGCTTTGGCATCTTTTGACAAACCCTTACCCACCTGCCCAAACAGTCCAAATTACAACACAATATAGTTGTTTTTATCTAAAGTTAGTAAACAAAATAAAATCAATACTCACGAAATAAGCGAGGCAAATTCAGTTTATTTTCTCCTTTCACTTTTATTTTTTCTATTTTAAAACAGAACAGCCATACCTTAGAAGCATTTAAGGAGATTCGGCTCCACCTTGAAGCAGGTGTCTCCGGTTTAGAGAAATTGAAGAACAATTTTGTACTGTGATTCAATCTAGCAAAATCGATTGCTTGACACCTTCAAAAATAAAATTTATAATCACAATAAATTCTTCTCATTTTTTGGCCCCTAAACCATATATTCCCTCCCTTTCCATCTAAAATAAATTAATAAATTTCATAATCAAGAATAACTTTTTGAGGGTGAACTTTACGATAATCACTAATCTCACCATCAAACACATCTAAGAGGATTACAAACTCTACGTAAAAGGATGTTAATAAATTCACACGTGAACATGACAATAGGACAGCTAAAAGCTAGTATTAACCATAGCTTGCTGATTCTTTGAATTAATTTTTGGTTTGATACGTAACCCAAATACAACTTTTTACATTAGAACTGTTAGAAAAAGAAGCCTACCAAAAAAAATTGAAATTAATTAAACTAACTTATCTAAACTGGGTTTGGGGAAAGGGAACTTGTAGTACCAGAACTCCTCCGCAACAACAGCAGAATCAGCTAGCTTGCGCCGGGTGCGGTAACCTCTATAGAACTTCTGGACCTTCCTGGCGGCAGAAGCACTCGACTCTTCAGAGCCATCGCATTTCACATCACCGGTGACCGGGGACTGGATCACGTCATTTGCCGGAGAGACTGGGGAGCGAAGTAGAGAACAGTCGGTCGCGAAGTAAGAAGAAAACGGTGGCCTAGTAGTGGCGGAGTTAAGATCGAAGCCCGCAGTGGTCTGCGTTTGGACCTCCATTTGAGTTTAAGAACCCCAGAAAGAGAGAGCAGAGACAAAAGGTCGTTGTTGTATTTGAGAGTTTGAGAAAGCTGTGGAGAGAAGTGGTGGAGTTTGCATAATATCTCAGCGTCTATTTATTTTCCCGGTAAACTAACCAGCCTGTCTATTTTGCTGAATGTTTTAATATTAAAGTCTCTGGAGTGGCAGTTGTAGTCGCGCGTGTACGTAGACATTTTGATACTCGACAGAAAATAAAATTGCAATATAATGAATTTTTTTTTTTTATCGTAATTGATAATATTGTTAGTCTAAAAAATTAAATACATTCCTTAATTCAACTGTATAGTATAATGCAATGCAATGTTTTGTTTAATTTAATTTAAATTTTTTTCCTACTGTCAAATAGAACTAAATATAAGAATAAATAATTTTCTGAATTTCCGAAAACAATCAATAATATTAATTTATTTTAAATTGTCAAAATTGAAATTTTGCTAATAAATAAATATCTCATCCATACCAAAATAATAATTTATTTTTAATTCCTAAAGTTAAACCTGAAAATCATATGTTTCAAATCCACATGAATTTATTAAATTTTAATCAATTACAAATTTATTACTATAAATTATCTAAAATGTTTTACCTATTTAAAAATAATTTTGAATGCTATAACACATTGTATCAATTTTAAATTTTAACATTTCAGAAGTTGACCCTTAAAATTTGAAAATAATTTATCTTTTTAGAATCGAAGGAGTGTATTACAATTGTAAAATAAATTAAAACAACTTAGCAAACTAAAAATACAATTAAGTACTACCTCTATTTCAGAAAATAAGCAAAACATTATAACTATTATGTAACACAAACTTTAAGATTCATTTAAATTACATTAAAATAATATATTTTTTATAATATTTAAACTATTGCTGAAAATACAAATACGTGTGTGTATATATATATATATATATATATCTTAAATTTTATACCATAAAACTCTTCAAATATATTACTTATATTATGGGACATATGGAATGGCTGTTTTACAGGACAAAATGAATTTCACTTCACAACTTTCCTCTCATTTGGAAAAATTATTTTTACTGGTAAGTAATTTTTCTCGTAAGAGCACACCTGAACATTTTTAGTTATAAGAACATGAAATGCATCAAAAGCAATACATTTTAAGTGCACCACGGTGCTATATTCTTAATTATAAAATATACTAATATGAGATTAGAAGATACATCACGATGCATTTGAGAAAATTAATATATTTTTATAAAATATTATTAATTTATTATTTTTATATATTATAATTTATCTACATCACATTATACATAGATTCATAAAGAAGAGATAAAAGTGTAGAGTATAATCTTAACTCAACCCCGGGGAGTTGCTGGCGGCGCGGGGGTTGTTGGCGGCGCAGGGGCAACAATAAATGGAAATGAATAACTCCCACCGTCCGACTTTTTCAAGGCCCACAACATAAATTGAATGCTTTTTCTTCGGTATTACTTTTGTACTCCTTCTATTTAAAAATAATATAGTATATTTTTTAACCTCAAATACATAATTTTAAAAATATATTTAATATTTTATCTGTTCAAAAAAAATTAGAATAAAATATAAAAAATATGTAAATTAAATCAATTAATTTTTTAGAATAGAATATTTTTTTTTTTATAAAATTATTCTTACAAATGTATTTTATAATGATAGAGAGAAAAAAAAATTGATGTGACATAAAATGAAAATAAAAAAATAATTACAAACTAAAAGTAGTAAATTAAGTCTTTTTTTTTTTACAATGAAAATAATACATGTGCGCATTCTTTTTTGGACAAATGGGAGTACGAGATTAAATTTTGTGTGAAATTTTGTTATTACCTTTACACGGAAAATTGAAAAGAATAAATACAAGAGAAAGTACTTATTGGAAATATGAGAGAGTCAAGAGATATTATAGGAAAGTAAATATTTTATTTTTCTTAAAAAATACAAGTGACAATTATTTAAGAACAAAAAAAAGAATTTTTAAAGAATATTTTAATTAGGAACGGAGGAAGTATTAATTAATACTTTTGTTTGTCCAATTTTGTTCACTGTTTATCACCAAAAATAGTAGAGTATTTTTTTGTTCACTGTTCACCATACAATTTGCATGGATGGATCCATCGAAGGCAACCATGCATGATCGAATCATGATGCTCCTACTTTTGAAACATGTTTATTTATTTATTAAAATTTTAAAATTAATTAAATGGGATTAGGTTGGGTAGCCACAAAAGATTGAACAAGTTCCATTTCGTCAAGCTTAATAATAAAATAATTATAGTAGTAGTTTCCCCTCTCACCAAATGAATGAATGACTTAATTAATTAATATCAAAACTTGTCAACTTGTTAGGGAGGTTTAATACCTGTCCTTTTGTATTTTAGTATAGTCTGGCCTAGTTAAAAAATAATTCAATACATTAAATTATTTGAATATCACCGTTGACATTCATCAGGCTACTCTTGGATAAGTCTCGTGATGAACTCATGATCAGTATAATTTATTACTCCATTAGAAGTATAATTATTGAATTGTTAGATTAATTAAAATAATGTTTATATTTAAGCTTACTATAATTAATTAGTATTAGGAAGTGTAATTAATGAATTATTAGATTCATTAAAATATGTGTATATTTAAGGTTGTCCTTGAATTGAAAAGACAAGGGTGACGGTTAAAATTCGGTCAGACAAGCACACGGAAATGACTAGTTCTCTACTTTATTAATTAAATTAAATTAATTAATCTTAAAATCTTAAAATCTTAAAAAAAAAAAATATATATATAGATAAAAAAGATGAGGTGGGGTCAAGCGGAACTCATCATCAGTATAATCTCTAATTTAGATATTCGTGCAGAACAGTGAAATTCTTCAAAAGGCCCGAGTAGAGTCTTAATTATGGCGTGTTTTGCGTCAAATCCACCTGTGTGAGAAAGATGTTTGACCAAAGCTCAAAGTCAAATTCTGTGTAAAAACTTTGGTCAAAATGGGCAGAGATTTTGACTTTATCTTGGTGTCCAAATTTGGTTCACACTGGTGATGTGAATTATCAACAATTTTTTGTTTTTGGCTAAATACAGTAAAAGATTAAGAGAGGTTAGTGATTAATTGAATATTAAGAATACTTTTATGCGATTAGGCTTTTTGACCAACAAATGAAGTGTTTTCCAGGGCGAGGTTTCTATCTTTGAACTTGCAACGGTGTGAGTCCTTTTTTTACGCGGCAACTTGTACGAAAATACTAATAAAATAAGATGACTGTATTATTTGACTTGGGACCACCGACCTCAATGAGTCAACCGGGTCTACTACTATATATTAATTCTCTTCATATTATTTATATTTTTAATTTCAATCATTTATTATAATTTTATTTATTTATTAATTAATTGTTATAATAAACATATAAATAATAAATAATTAAAATTAAAAATATAAACAGAATGAATATGAAAAGAAACTTGACTCGACTCAACCATGTCCAGGCTTCTTGGATGGACACTTGCTAAGCATTTACTGTACATCACAAAGTTTTATAATGATTTTTTTACTATTTGTTGAGCACAAAAATTTAATTATATTTTAAAATAATTACTTTTTTTCACAAAATAAATTTCTTTTGAATTTCAAAAATCAATTAAAGGAATATTAAAAACTAATAAGTAAAATATTTAAGATAATTGATTGCCATTCATTATTATATTGAATAAAATCCAATGAATTAATGTTAATTTTAAAATTTAAAATTTTAAAAATCGACTTTTAAAATTTAAAATAGAACTCTTTATGTTAGACCGTATGAGTTTATTTAATGTAGGTTCACAAATTCACGTAACGATGCTCTGTCCTAAAAGCGCATATTCACATTTTACATTTATCAGTTACCGTTTTATTTAGAATAAATTTGAAAATTTCAACCTTTTAATGATAGTATAATGTTAAATAGTAAAATGGTGGTTGAAATGATAGATCATAATTAATGATGAAATAATAGTTAAAATAATGTATTATAATATTTAATGAAAGAAAAAAAAATTAAATAATTTATATAATTAAATTTTATAAAAAAATAAAATATTATAATCATATTAAGATGTCTAATAATAAAAATAAAAAATAAAAAAACGTTGTAATCATACTATTGAGAAGAAAGAAAGTCAGATAGTAGTAGTACAACACAAAAAACACATGACAATACTGCTTCCTGGGCATTGTTGCAGTATTATGGACACAAAGGTTGATAATTGCAATGGAAGTAGAAGTGCGAAAAGACGTCCATTAATTATTTTAGGTGCTCCTCCCATTCCACTCCATTACTCACACCATCTCCTTTTCGCAGGTGTAGATAATTACTACCGTATACGCCTGCATTTTTACTTTTTTTTTTTTTTTATTTTAATTAATTAATTAATTAATTTTTATTTTTTTTAGGGTTTTGAAAGAGGGGGGTTGGCCGGCTGTTGTTTATGTATGAAAAGATAGGAGAGATGATTTTAGATCGAGGACACGCCTAGTTTATTTATTTAGAGAGTAATACTGCTGCTACTACTAATTTAATTTGCGCAATTTGGTGCGTGATAGGACTCCACTCCGAACTCATTAAATGAAACCTGGGGGAACACAGAGTGATAGGGTTAATTAAATGATGATAATAATTCCCTCCAGACTGATTGATTGAAATGATGATTGCGTCTGGTTTTCATTTTGACCAATTTATTTCACATGAAAATGTATTACAAGTAAGACGTGGATAAAAATACCACTGTAGTAATTAATTGCAGTGTTTTATCGATGATCTGCTTTAGTTTAGTAGTACATCAGTTTCTCTGGTTTGAGATTTTACTGTACGTGTTGTGGCAATTGAATCAATCATGTTGTGGCTAAAAGATATCATCGTGTCTAATGATGAGATGAGTGCCGCCCCGGCTAGCTTCCCAATAAAATCAATTCAAATGTAAGTTTGAATGCTGACACACACACACACACACACCCCCCCCCTCTCCCAAATTCGTGCATCCCATTTATGGAATGGAATTATGGGGGGTGGCGTCACATCATTTTTTTCTTTTTTCTTTTTTTTTTTTAAAAAAATCTTTTTTTGAGTACTAGTAAGGAATAGTTGTTCTTGCAAACGTAAGCTAAATTATGTACCAGACAAATTGGCTCTACTAGTTTTTTTCTGGAGATTTGTAAACATTCACATTCACTTGTCGGATCCTTCTTGTAGTAGAATTTGTTACGCAACTTAAAGTCTTGCCAGCCTAAAAGAGCGAAGTCCAAAGAGAGGAATAAAGACTTTGACTGAAAAAAAATAAAAAAGGCATTAATAAAATGAGGTCAGTTACAATATCTCAGAACTGGAGAGTAAATATGGTCCCAAAATATATGAACATGAGAAGTTTAACATTTCATTGATTTGATAATTTACACATTAATTTTATATAGTAAAGCAAACATAATGTATAGTTTGGGCCAGCTTTCTAACAAACCACAAGTAAAATTGCTAGATCTACCTGCAACTTCCCAATTCTTGGAACACCACCATGTGATACTTGGTGGAACTAGAGCCATAGACGCACTCAGCAACTGCAAGTAGATAAGACACCCATACTGCCTGCTCCTACCGAAAAGATCAGAACTGGAGAAATCCTGTTAACTTTTCTGCAAACTAAATGTTTTGATTTAGTCTACCAAACATAATTTTTGTCGCATTTGAGTTTCATAAAACATTTTATAAGCTGCTATCAAACAAGCGCGAAAATATGTATTTAAAAGAGATCTAAATCCAGAGTCCACATGTGGTTATGGCAATCAAAACTGAATTTCAACAAATATTCCCAAAAGTACATATAGTATTCAGGGAAATACTCCATATCAAGTAATCAAAGTTCAATTCCACCATTATAAAACTGACTACAGTCTACTCGCTCATTAATGAAATTAAAAAATAAAAAACAAAAAAAAAAACCAAAAAAAAACTACAGTAACTCTTGGATGAAAATATCCTCTACCAAGGTTCTGGAAGTCAGACATTGGAACCACTTAGTCAAAAAGACCAAACCCCATATCCTGCAGAAAGATCAAAACAAAGAAAAAATAATTGGTCGGTAAAAAATGAATATAAATACTAGTCTTAACTTAAAATGCAAGAAATCATTCAATCCAAGTTAATTATAAAACACACAAAAAAATAAAAAGTGAAGCCTGTGCGACTGTGCATAAGCACATTATGATGTATGTGCAAATACAATGCCTATCACCTATGGCCATCAGACTCTTGCAAATAAAAGTACTCTCCAAATTTCAACTATTTTAAAACATCACATTTCAATGGGATAAGGAATGACAAGACAAAGTGAAAACAAGGAAAACATGGAAAACTATACACTCAACCATAAAATATGTTAACTGGTCTTATTCCAATCAGAATGGTACTTACCTCATCTGATTCCTCTTTCTCCTCCACCTTTTCTTCTTTCTTAGCTTCAGCTGCAGCTGGAGCAGCAGCAGCACCACCACCAGATGCAGCCACAGAAACAGCTGCACCACCACCACCAGAGGGAACTGATGCCAACTTCTCACGTCCAGATGCAATAAGCTCTGTTATATCCTTGCCTTCGACTTCTGACAGAAGCAACTCAATCCGATCATCCTCGGCTTCAGCTTCGGCTCCAACTGCATGAAAAAAACATTTTACGGATGAAATATATCCCAACTCATGAATCAGGAAAGAAGCCATAATAATTGCCACAAAGCATCAAAATCAAATAAACACTCAATTTGTGTTCCTCCAACTCAGCACACAATCATCAAATCGTGGAATTTAATCCACAAATACTCATATATAAACACAATACAAGAACTAAAATAAATTACTACAAGAACAAAAATAAAATAATACAAGAACAAAAATAAAATAATACAAGAGTATATATTACATAAAGAAACAAACTTTAAAAGTAATTCAATTAGTAGCCACAGCTATTCAGTAAAATTCAACTGAAACAACTAGTAAAGCTTCAAAACAAAACAGCAAGAGCATACATGGTAATGTAAAACTTACAAAAGGCAAAGTTTGTGGCTCTCAAAACAAGGAACTGTTAAAAATCTAAATGCCCAAGTAACCTATTTTACACTTGTTCCTCGCAATCACTTAGACTGTATCTGGCACATGTAACAAATGGGACTTTGTTCTCATCCACCAATCCAAGCTCAAGGTTTTTCTCAATACAAGTAGAGTAAATTTCATTTGAGCCCACTAAGTATATCCAATATTTCAAATTGCACCCTCCACTTTCATTTGTGTCAAATCAGATCTATTAACTATATCTTTGTTTCATATTGACACCATGATCAACATAGTTTAACGATTTTGAGTCCATTAAGTATACACAATGTTTCAAAATGCACCCTAAATTTATTTTTTTGTTTCATTTTGAGCTCACTAAGTATACCCAATGTTTAACGATTTTTTGATTGGGTGGTGCGATATGAAACAAAAAAATAAGTAAAATGTCTGGTCTGACACAAATGAACAAATGAAAGTGTAAGGTGCAGTTTGAAACATTGTGTATACTTGGTGGGTTTAAAATGAATTTTACTCATACAAGTAC
>JAUMHB010026036.1:4806-42312 GCA_032359685.1 Pittosporum tobira
AATTCAGCTAAAAATCTGAGAACTGAAACGAATTTTGTTGGGATTGATTTCGTCTATGGAGTATTTGTGAAGAAGTATACGCATTAGTGCATTACTGGCTTACTGCCAATCTGGTTGTTTTCGTTTGAGAACAGAAAATAGAAAGCAAAATGGGCCTATATAGTGGATTGATAAACATTTCAAGTGCCATACAGTGGAAACTAGGGATGTTTACATATCATGTGTTTAGTGATTATGATTTCAATTAGTGATTATAGTGGAAACTCATTTTCTAAGGGTTCAAAATGGAAGAACTGAAATTCGGGATACTTCTGAAATTTCAATTTCTAGTCTGTCTTATATTTATTAATTTGTTTTCTGAAATTGGTTTTGTTTTCTGAAAATGGAAGAACTGTGTTTGACTGTTGAGTGTTTGGTACTTTGGTTTAATTTGTATGAGGTTGCTAGAGAAGTAGAGATGCTGCCATGCTGGGGAATACGACAATCGGGCATTATGCTGGGGGCTGGGGATTTGGGAATACGACAATCAGACAATATGCTGTGGCCTATGGCCTGCGGGCATGTTCTTTTTGCCTTCTGAAAATCGAAGGGATCAAGGCCTCAAGGGATGAAAACATAAATGCATTTACGAAGGTACTCTTTTTATTTCATAAGTTGATTAAGTTCCTATGCGGCCAGCCGGCTATGCATAATTCCTGGACCATTGACCATAAGGTACTCTTTTTATTGCAAGTTGCCATGTACAAAAATTGAAGGTAAACTTCCTAATGGAACATTTATTTGATTATTTCTGAAAACTGGTCCCTTTTTATCCATTAGTTATATTTAAAATAAATTTAAAAAAAAAAAGACCGCATGAGGATTGGTCCAGGACTGGCCTGGACTGGAGGTCCTCATCAGGCCCTGTTTTTTTATCCCAAATCTGGCCTGGCCTGGCCCAGCCTGGTGTCCTCAAAAGCCTGGCCTGGTCTTTTTCAGCAAAAGACCGATCTTGACGGGCCTGGTCCTCGGCCTGCCAGGCCAGTCCTTTTGTGCACTTCTAGTTATTACATAGATGTTAGATAAGAAATGATTTAAGGAGTCGGTAGAAGAATTATTAGTTATACTAAAATAAATATTTATGAATGGTTAGATGAATTATTGGAAGGAAAGTTTGGAAAAAGTTATATTAGCGGGGCTTGTATTATGAATGACTAATTCTCGGATATGTAGTTGGAAATAATATTTATCTGAGTAAGTGTGAAAATTTTGATAAAAATTGAGTGGTGTAAATTGTTACAAATGAAATTTATATAAAATAGTTATGTGATAAGATTCACGTGGGTTGAAGTATAAGAAATTCTTGATATAGAAAGCTTTCCGGAAAAGAATCAAAATTTTGGGAGAAGTTTTGAATTTTGTATAAAGTATAAAATGAAATTTTGGTTTTTCATAAAGCATCGAGATTAATGTTTTATTGTTATTTTTCAAAAAACATGAAATGAAGTTTTGGTGTTTTATCATTATTTCAAAAAAACGTGAAAAGAAATTTTGGTAGTTTATTATTGTTCTCATAAAGCATAAAAAATGAGTCTTGACATTTTATTTTGCATAAAGTATGAAAATAAGTTTTTATTTTTTATTATTATTTAGAGACATAAAATTAATGCATGAAATAAAGTTTTGTTGTTTTATTATAAAATATGAAAATAAGTTTTAGTTACTCCATTATCTTCATATTATATTGTGAGTGTTTTTCTTATATTACAAATTATTAAGAGTACGTATAGAGTGTTATTAAAATTATTTTTGCAAAAGAATTTAAGTAGTACAAAAAAAATTCATGTAATATTTATTTTTATTTTTTATCTTTGATGAAATAATTTTAAACATATATTATACATTACATACAAAACTTGCAAAGTATATTTATAAAATCATATAATATACGAGAAGTTTTATTTGCAAGTTTTATGTAAAAATTTTCCTTTTACGCTTTCACAAATATTTTTGAAGATATTCTAAACTTTTGAATAAAGTTATTTTAAAATAATTCTTAAATCATACAAAATTAATTTATATTATAAATTGGTATTTGACGAACTTGTGAAATTATTGTCAAAATATATATTTAAATATATTTTTGTCATTTATTATATTATAATATGTAAAATGATTTATAGGTCAAATACTTTTAGGAAGACATAATTTTACGGAGTACGCGTTTAGGTAAGGGGTATTTTCTTTTTGATTCCATTAGAATGAATATCATTTGACATTTATATTATGCTATCATTTCCTCTTAAATAGATTATTTTGATTGAAAACACTTTATTTAACTTTAAAACTCTTGAGATCAAATATTATATTTGACCTTGAACATATGTTGACTATTTGATTATTAAACCATTGTTATTACTCTTTGAGTAACAATAATTTTTAAATTAATTGATTCTTATCTTGTTGATATTCAACTATTTTTGTTACAGATATTGAAAGTCACATCTTAATTATTTATGTGATCATAAGGTTTCGAATTTAGATTAATTGTAGGTGCCTTAGCCTGAGTGGCAATGACGTACAAATATTATATTATTAACCAGTAATGATATTCTGATGACGATTTAAAGACTGAAGAATTTAAACACTCATAATTGTTTATTTTTGTACTTATTTTTTTTGTAGTTAAATTGACAGTATTTCATATGTCTATATTTTCATTCACACTCAATTTGTGAACTTATAATACTAAAGATAAATTTTTTTATTTCAGTTATTTTTAGTCATGGTATTTGTTATTGAGATATTTGAGTTTACTCATTTGTTTCATATTCTTTTCAGGTGCAGATAACTGATAGCGGTGCTATTGAGGAAAATGAACTAAAGGTTCAGATAATACAATTAATTAGATGTTTCCGCTGCGTACCTTGTTAGATATTGATAATTTGTCAAGAGTGTCCTGTATTTTATTATAATATTGTATATTTGATAATATAGTCATGTGTATTTGTAAATTGTGATATTATTAATAAATTGACAACTCAAATTAAAATATAAATATTCATATTTGTGGATGTCATAAAGTTAATTAAAATAATTTATTTATAATTAAATATATTTTTTAAAATTTATAAAAATTAAATTATTTTAATTATATTAGAACGGATAAAGTATTTTTCTTCGCTATTGCGGAGTAGGTGTGAGGGATTTGTAAACGAGTTCCTTGAAGGGATCTTAAACATTTTGTCTTTTCTCAACAAGAAAAATAGAAAAGTGCAAGGAGACACTAATGTGTCTCCTCCTAGAAAAGTACTCAGTACATTTTTTTAAAATTTAATATATATATATACCCATACATACTCATTCTATTCAAAAAAAAAAAAATAATAAAGAACTAAAATATATAAAGTTCACAAATTAAAAAAATTTATTTTTGATGAGAAAAATTTTTCAGCATAAAAAATTTTAGTTTCTACATAAAATTATTATTTTTTAAATATATATCAAATATTTTTATTAATATATGTACTTTCATTATTTATTTTAGGACAAAAAAATAATATCTGATTTTATTTTTTATTTTTAGAATATAAGGAGTATATATTTAATAGTGTACCGCAAAATGAATCTCATTTTAAAATTTAAGGGTACTTTGAATTTTAATGTCCAGCATAAGTAAACATTTTATCCCGATTTAAAGGCAGGAGTCTTCGAGCACCCTGATTTGGGTTTGCTGCAATTTTTGAGCAGTGTCTAAATTTGTACATTTCGATATATTTAAATCAAAACAGATTAAAGTATATGTTGCATGCAGATTTTTTGTCTAGAGACAAATAATACTTTAAATTTTAAAAAGTTACATTCTATTCCGTTCTTTATACTTTCAAATATATGTCATTTTGTACCATAAAACCGATATTTTAGTCATAAGTAACATATTAACAAGGTTATTATTGTCACAATAATTATAAAATTAAAATTATTAATTAAAATAAAAAATATTAATTAAAATAAAAATAAAATTATTAATTAAAATAAAAATAAAAATAATGATTTTTGTTTTAATGTTAATTAATAATTTTATTTTTACTTTAATTAATAATTTTATTTTATAATTGCTCTGACAATAATATATTTGTCTCTGACAATAATACATTTGTTAACAAATCAACTGAAAAATTAATTCCTTTTTTAAAAGTATCAAGTAACGAAATAATTTTCTTTTAAATCAAGTGCTATCCATCATCGGGCTAAAAATGTGGGATTGAAAATGTAGCTTAGTCGATCAGAACATGTGTCACCCTCGGTCCAATCCGCTGACTATTCTTTGGTTTAACAAAAAAACTGATACCATTTATGGTTATAATACAATTAAAATAATTGTAAGAAAGCATTACATAAATCCAGAATAAATTATAAGAATCAGCGAAAACACCAGTGTACGAACATAACAGAAGAATATGGCTTTGTACAGGGCCATCATTCAAGTAAAATTCTTCCCAGACCGAATAAATAAAAAGAGCTTAATAGTTTTAAACAGAAAGGAAAAAATAGAATTTAATTACACAAACTTTTTTCGACAACGCCGTGGAGAAAAACAGTTTGAACAACCATGACCAATCAATCCCCCCAAAAAAAAAAAAAACTGGCAATACGCAGCATTTCACAGAAATGCCAAAATGCGAGAAAAAAGGCCAACCCCTACATCTGAATTAATGGAGACACTAGTACGTGAGAAGTAAAAAAAAAAAAAAAAGGTGAAGGCATGGAGCTTTTATTTTGTCTTCTTGATGAGAGCTGATGTCCTGAATATGCTGTCATCCCTGATGAAGCTCCACCCAAGGAAACTTAGAGGGATGGTAGTGGCATGCCAGAGAGCATGAGCATCTACAAATCCCCAGTAGGGTGGGAAGTCGTATATCTCCAAGAGACTGGCAAGACCACCTCCAAAAACAATTACCCATACCTTCCAGCGAGATGGATGGTGAGTGACACCCACCCATACAGCCCATATGATAATTTGGGCTAAGCCCATTGCCACACAGACTTTCATATTCAATCCTGCAACATTTTTAATTTTCAGTTAAGGGCCCAAAATGAAACTTATCTCAATTACTATGCTAATTAGCAAGCAGGATTGCCTGAAACCACCAAACATAACAAGCAAACACTAGATTCTCTTCACATACATGCGTTAAATTACAGACTTATGTTATTTCTGTTTCTTTTTCTTTTTCTTCTTTTCTTTTCTTTTATTTTATAATTTTATTACAGAGTTATGTTGTATACTGTCTCAAAGGTTGAGAGGCTTGTAGAATGGGCTTACCATAGTCAAATTCGTAAAAATTCAGATACAAGATATGGGTTGTCACAAACGCAAGCAGTGGCGCAGCAACCATTACTCTGGCAGCTTCATTTGTTACATTGAAAGCTCGCATTATAGCCAGAATAAGGGAAAATCCAAGTACTGCAACAGCGGACGAGTAGTCAAGCTTCTCAGTTATATCAACATCTCTGCAAATAGATACAGTTACAAAATATCATATCCGGAGAGATAGCAATAGAACATAAGAACCTAAAATTAAAGATAGACTCGGTAAATCAAAAGTTAATACCAGAATTTACAAAAGTGATCAGTTTGCTTTCCAAAACTTCTGTGTGTATTTATATATACATATAAAAGAAAGTTATGCATATTAAAAAAGGTTTGATCCTGCTCCAGATGTCCCCAAAATGATGATACAAGTACATACAATTAGCTTGATTAATCAGAGGGAGGAAGAGACAGGAGGAGGACAACTGCTTACCGACAATGGTAAACGGCACTCCAAAACCAGGCATTCATAGATAAGATTCCATAGATATGCCACAAACCAGTGTATTCGTAGTATGTCTTCTTATTTGGCCTTAAAGGCAACTTGTAATTCACAAGAATAAAAAAGGACACCCAGCCTTGAAATGTCATAGCAAGATTAAGAGCAGAAAAACCCACGGAAACAGGTTCCTGGATCCCAAAAACACGCCGAAATGGCCATTTTCCGTGATACTTGTCAGGCTTGTCACCAATTTTCTTTCTTTCTTCCTCCCTTACAAGCATACAATAGTATCTACAATCACTACGACAATCCCATTGTTTCCACTGCAGATAGAGTGGTTCTTGAAGATACCATGGGCCATCGATGGGCGTTCCATCAGATGAAAATTTGCAATGTTGGAAGCACTTGTCCGCCACGCATCCAGTCCTCTCACATTCATCAACACAAGCTCTGTCAAAGGAATGCAAGGCCGTAGAAAGCATGAGTCCATTAAAAATAGAAATAAAAACAGATACTGACACGAAACAACTCACACAAAAGCACATAAGAACGGAATTCATCAGAAATGAACACTTGGAAGCAAAAGAATACGAGCACGCTACTTTTCTAAAGGTAACTGCAATTCAAAGTGAGCGTCATTTCCAGCATGGTGGTTGGTGGCATAAAAGCATTTACACTTTGTAGATTTGTAATTGACTGCTAGTAGCATTAATTAGTGCTTTAGGCCTTTAGCATTAGTATGTTTTATGTGAACCACACTTTTGAGTAAGGCTAACCATATGCTTAATTTCAACCTTTACTCTGACTGAGGCTTCAGTCTAAATTGAGAAAAGGGACACTGCTTCACAAATTCTCTTTTTTCTTAATTTAGACTAAAGCCTCGTCACATTTTAACATAACTATTTGGTGCGAGGTCAATCTACTTGAACATTCATGATACAGTCTCCATCAGTTCTATCTATCAGACAGTCAAGTCTCTTTTGACATTGCAAATTTCCACATTTAAATTAATTGTCTTTTTCTCCACGAGTAACAATAATTGAAACAAATTTCCAGTGCCAAATTGAAACTTAAATGCCATAATTATATTTCTTAAACAGACCAAGTCAATAAATCCATCTAACTACACTAAGACAAGTTGACCAAACATCACTCATCATGATCCCTTATAAAGCAAAACGAATACTGTATCCACCTCTAAAGATAGTCCGTGTTTAAAAGTCAAAACTTTTAATATCAATACCATAAATGGTCAATGAACAATTTGAGTATAATCGGATTTCGTACCTAGATTTACAACTAGGCACAAATGAAGTACTTTTGATACACTAAAGAGTATCAAGCATTCAATTCAATCCCAGTTAAATTGTACAGCCCAAAATACTTAAACTAAGTACACATTAATCTGATAATCTTACGCCAAATTATTAAACTCTATTAGAAGACACCTCAAATATGTTAGCATAAGTGGGTAAGGCTCTGTGTTTGGAGCAAGGAATAAATTTAAAAATATTCAACTAGCTCGCCATCAATACCAATAACCAAACAAAGCTTAAATACTTAAAAATCTTACATGTAACTCAGATCAGTCTCACCAGCACTTGCGGCAAGAACAGGGACGAGGGAGAAAAAGACTGCCGCGGAGAAGAGCACCAGACAGCATTGCTCCATCTGAATCATCAAAGTGGAGTTACAGAGAGGTGGTCAAGAGAGATTTGATTGATCGTCTTCCATCGAATCACACTCAGACAATAATTATAAAAACAGTATATATAAATATATCTATCTGAAATTGATGGGAGACGTGAGGAGGAGAGAGGTGAGGGGGTGTAATTTGAGGCGGAGGGAGTTCGATGTTGTTGAGCAGACGACCATAATCTCGTGAACCTTATTTGACTTTTTTGAGATTAGATTATAGTAAGTACGAGATTAGATGGTGGAGGATGTCATTACTGTCATTGTTCCCCGAAACAAGGACTCAATCCACCTCATATAATTTTGGTGAAGATGGACATTTCACCCATATTAAATAAAAAAACTAAATTATTTACGATACCATTGTAGCAGCTTTATATAAAACTCGAACATATTTTCAAATTTATTTATGAGGGATAACGTAGATATAATGTTATTTATTATGATATCATTTTATTATATATTTTTTATAAAATAATATTATTTTATCTAAAAATAATAATTTTATAATCTTTTAAAATACAATGTAATATACTTATCATGATCCTATTAAATATAATGATGCGAGGATGAAAGTATTTCATAATATCAATAGTGTGAGATACATACAATTTGTTTAAGTTAATAGCAATATTTCAGTTGATATAATACTCGATTCATCTTAAAAAGAATGATCGTTCATCAAATAATTTATAAAATAAAATATTAAATTATCAATCATTTTTTTTTATGACAAAGTGAATATGTGCAATCTATAATATCTACAATAGGATTGATTTATAGACAAATAATTAAAAATACATATCGCTTTCTACAACTAATTTAAATTCTAATATATATTTATTAAATTTTCAAAATTTGTACATAATGTAGTTTACAACATCGACTTTGATATTAATCAAAATAAAATAAATTTACTTCAAATTTAAATCTATAATTTCACAAATTTACTATCCGAAATGCATATGTAGCTCTAAGTTTGAAAAAAATAATTTAATTATATATTTTTTTGAGTCAATTTACAAACTTATGTTATCATGCCAAGTTTAAAAGAATATAATATTAAAATTTGTAGTATTTTTAAAAAAATATATAGTTTACAATTTTCATGAATAAATATGAATTAAATTGAATGAAATATCTTAGTTTAGTTTTATAAATTTCATAAATTGAATTTACAAATCAAAAGGTATGATTATTTTTATTTTACGACACAAACTAAAATACAAAATGGACTTTCATTTATTATAAATAATTTAAATATTACATAAAATATAAGAGAAAGTGCTTACGCCATTTTTATTCTTTATTTATATATTTTTATGTTTAAAAAAATAATTTTTAAAATTTAAATTAAAGAAATTGTAATAATTACCACAGGTAAAACACTTGATATTTTCATAGTAAAAAAAATAAAATGATACGTGCCTTTGCAATCTTGTTATTCGTTTTAATCTAATTTAATATTGGATTAATTGACTATCCGTTGGGCTCCAGCGGAAATTTAATTAGTCATCATAATTTAACTCATTTACAACCCGGGAAACAAATAAATAATCTATCGTGTTCCTATCCGCACCACTACATAAAGTGACAATTTGGGCGGTGCAAGTGGGTCCATGAGCATTGAAGACCACCTCATTGCTCTGTTAGCAATATCGAGGATGACGATATTTTTTCTTTCCTCATCGTACAATTCTACACCTGCCCGTACGCATTTTTATCAGTCTCTTCCATAAAATGAAATTGTATTTTTAATAAAATTTAATTTTAAAATTTTAAGCTAACAAAAATTCAACAAATTTGAATATTATAAACACTTGAGAAAAACATACTTATTAAAATATTTAATGTTTTAATCGTATAATATATTATATTAATTTAAAATTTTAAAATTTCAAGAACTAATTATGAAAATTCAAAAACAATTTTCCTTATTTATTATTTTTTTTTTTTAAGGAAAAGATGGAGTTGGTTAACTCACTGTTTTTCCTCATTTTAGTTGGATCAATCTAAAGGGCAAATACATTTTTATTTTTTTTTCAGAATTGTTTTTCCCCTTTTGGAAACATGCCATGTAAAGTTTCCATATATACCTCAAGTTGAGCAACATATTTTTCAATATCAATGTGGTTATTTTTCCTCATTGGTGGAAGGGTAACCATCATGAATTTGAAAATTTTTGCCTTTTTAACAAAAAGAATAAAGAGAGAGCGGAGCCCGACTTAAAACTCCAAATTTGTGGAAAAACATAACCTAACAAATAAGGATGGCAGGCAGTGAAACTACTCTCTATCATAAATAAAAATAAAGGAAATAATTGACATGTTTCCATAAAAGACCACGGCATTGTTTATCACAATTTATAATTTATTTTTTTAAAATTATTTATTTTAATTAATTTAAAAAAAATTACAATTTGACTTCAATAATAATTACAACTTATCTGAAAAAAAAAATAGTCAATATGATCATTGTTTAAAACTAATTATTAAAACTAATTATAACTTATTTTAAAAATAAATTCTTTAAAAATACTTATTTTTATTAATTTTAAAAAAATTACAAATTAAATATAATAATATTTTTTGCTTATTTGTAAAAATTGAACAATAAATACTTATATAATTTATTTTAATTAATAAATAAGTCTTAAAATGTTTTAAAATAAACTGTGACCATGTACTTCTTTTACTATTTATAACAAATACTCTTTCTGTCCAAAAAAAAATAAACCTTGACTCAACATTTTATCTCATAAAATAATGAGTCAAAACTTATTATTTTTTAGACGGCTCATTATTTTTTATTTTTTAAACAGATAGAGTAATAAGTTGACGTCGCCCAAGTGTCCTAATTCTTAAATATTTGATGCTGCACTCCGAAGTCTAAGCGAATGTTATGAATAATGAAATTCTTAGTTATCATCGTCAAAAATGGAGGACAGTCGGCAGATACTCCATTCTAATGCCAACTGAACAAGCCTGATAATCTTTCTATATATATAGAGATTTCCCAGAGTGAAACTGAAAACTACGGAAAAAAGAGGTACATGTTTTCAAATGTCCATACCCAAACATAACCGCAAAAATAAAATTAAAAAAAAAAAGAAGAAGAAAAAAAGGATACAGATTTCCATAAACTTGGTCAAACCATCAGAAACTTGACATGAGAAAATTTACACGAGACCAAGATGACCGAAGAAAAGTCTAATACTATCAAAACCGGAAAGCTTCTGTAAGTGTCAAAATCCAACCTAATTTTACAAAAGTAGCAGAAACACACGTTTATGATACATTCTCACCCATCACAGTTGTAAGCAGCTAATTTCAAATGGAAAAAAAAAACGCACTCCAATAAACCGATCTAAAAGAAAAAATAACACGCCTAAATACAACATTATATTAGCTTGAATATTAGCCTAATAAGGGGGAAAAAGAACTTCTTTCAGAAGGTTCAAGTGGATGTTACCAGATGGAATTTTGATTTTCTGATCCTTCATCTTCTTCCATCAGTTGACCAAATGAGTCCACACATTCAACAGACGAGAGACAACCTAAGCGAAGTGGCAGTAGGGAGATGCGTGCAAGATGCCCACCGAATAACTAATTCAGTCCCCATGAGATTGACGTGTTCAAACTCACCGAGACCAATTGTGCGGTTCCTCTTGCTGTGCATGCTCGTCATTCTAGACCCACTCATTCCTCCTGCTCTTTTAACATCTCTGGCCTCATGCCCTAAGAATGGAGAAGAATCGGGTAATGTAAACACCTTCCCTGACTCTGCATTCAAGTTTAGTTTTCAATCAAAGGACTCTTAAACAGTTAAAAAAAATAATTTATTGACCGAGTAAAAATTATAACACCTCCATTCCACAAAAAGAGTCCCATTACTTACACAAATATTAAAGATCATATTCCTTCTATATTTACCCCTCACAAAGTGAGTGGTTAGTTTAGTAGTAGTGGGATAATAATGAAATTGTGATTAAACTTGAGGACAATGTGTCATTTAATACTAAAATCAATAGAAATGGACTCGTATTGTGGAACAAAATAACTAAAAAATGGGGACACTTCTTGTAGAATGGAGGGAGTATAAATTGCTGAAAAAGCAACTTTACCTCGGTGACCTGCATCTACTCTACATGTGTTGACTGATAAATCCATTTCATAATTCCCTTGCTCAGACATCGCGTCTTGGTTGAAGAATGCAAAGCTTGGCAGTGAGAGGGCAGGGGTGGAAAATTCCAGGGTGTTTCCGCCACTGCTATGAAAGGAAAACCCACCGGACTCAAAAAGAGGTGTTGATGGCTCAACAAGGAAAGAAGAAAATGATGATTTGCACGTCAGCATAGGTGTTTGGAAGTTGATATTAACAGGCGACGCAGTGCCAAAACTGATGTCGTCATTCCGGGTCATAAATGGGACGGATAAAGAAGAATCTCCACTGACACCCAGTTGTCCAAAACTTTTTTTTTCACTTACACATGGTACTTCAGAAAGTAGTGTAAGATCCTTTGTCCACGTGTGACCTACAAGAGGAAAGAAATATCAATAGGGCTTTCAGATGGGAATACGAGGAAAAACTTAACCTCTATAATTCTTACATATAAGGTAAAAAAATCAAAAATTACATATCCTAAAAAGTTATTCCAACTCTAGAAAATGAAAGACGGAAAGCTTGGTATGTTTTTCGTGTAGGTCAAAAGTATTGTATCAAAAATAACAATAATTTAATATAGGATAATCACCAATAATCATGTTACCCAATCCAACAAGTATGGAGTAGTATATTTAGAATGAAACTTTGGGTATCTAGTTTCAGATTGTATATCTTATGGTTTGGGGTTTGGAAGTCTATTAGTGTCTTAGATATAGTCCTTTTATTGTGGAGTGAAGTCAGCAATAAAATTGCAAAAATAAGTCCAATAATCTAAACGTGCTCCAGCCTTGAGCACAGTATGCCTGATGAAAAGCTAAAGTAAGACATCTATAAGCAGTTGCAATAGAAAAACATATGCGGAAAAGAATCTTTGTAACCAACATACCTAGGACCTGCTGAGCTGTCAGCCGCTGCAAAGGGTCTTTACAGAGCATTCCCCTAATCAAATTCTTGGCAGAATCAGATATATTATCCCAGGGGTCAGACCAAAATCGCAAATCAGCTGCCCTAACAGCATCGAATATTCGTGACTTGGTCTTCCCCCAAAATGGTGGCCTTCCACTAAGAAGAATGTAAAGAATAACCCCCGCACTCCAGACATCAGCTGCATGGTTATAGCCTCCAGCAAGCACCTCAGGAGCTATATAAAATGGACTACCAACTGTACCACTCAATTTCTGTCCTGATAGGATAAAAATGTAAATTATTAAATCATAAATATTACTCTTCCTTACCACAAAAAAAGTAGCATTTGCACTTCGCTAATGTTAAGTATAAATTTTTATTTCCATGCTTAAGTTTAGGGGTTTAACATGATAATGTAATTACAATGGTGAAAATGAGGACAGTGTGTCATTTGTAACAAACTTTTTGTTAGATGGAACACTTTTTTGTGAAAGGAAGTGAGTATACCATATATATTCGACAAAGAAATTGATGCAAGGAACATTGGGAAGTTATGAAATGTACCTACCTGGCTTGATGTATGTTGCAAGACCAAAATCAGCCAATTTGATTGATGAAGATGATGCTTTCGTGGCTAAGAGGATGTTCTCTGGTTTCAAATCTCTATGAACGACACCCTTGTCATGACAATACATCACAACTTCCATCAGGTGCCTGAAAATAACCCTAGCCTCACCCTCGGAAAATTTCCCTTGCTTCTCCAATTGATGGAAAAGCTCCCCGCCAGCACATAGCTCCATCACCAAATGAACAAAATCTTCCTCCTCATAAACCGCCTTGAGATCTACAACATCTGGATGTCCAGACAACTTAGACATTATTTCAATCTCAAGCTTGATGCTCCGCACATCATCCTCTGTTACCAATCTATCTTTAGCAATTGATTTGCAGGCCAGAACCTCTCCGGTAAACTTATCGGAGCATTCCCTAATGATGCCAAATTGACCCCAGCCCAACTGAGCTCCAAGAACATATTGATCTTTGAAATTTGAGGTCTGATTTGTGTCCAAAATGGTTTTTTCCAAAATTTTGACTTTGTAGCAATTGCATGTTTTAAATAATGATTCGCAGCTAATGTTGCTCCAGGCAACAGCCATACGAAATTTGCAGACCAACTAATCTGGAGAAGACCAATCACGAGTATATGTTCTTCAGTTTCAATTACTGGCAAGTACCTTTCTCAGTTATGGGAATGCTAAAGTTTCAAGTCAAAGTTTTCAATTTTTTGTTGAAGCTAACATACCGTGTGTATACATAGGTCAAAATACTGATGATGCTTCTAATGGATAGTAGTTGAACTGTTGAAGTTTGACAACGATGATGACCATGAAGAGCATGATGCACATGAACAGCTGACTCAAAGATAAACCTCAGTATCAACGAAGATCAATCTATGAGCTATAATTTATTCAATCCAACTTCCTCACCTGGATCTAACATCCAAACAAAAAGGTGTTAACTTTAAAAATTATACACAGATCCCAAGTACAATATTTATTTTTCATAGATTTACTAGAAAAAATCAGCAAGTATAAACAACACCGACTTGGGCAAACCCTAAGAGATCATATTTATATCTAATAAAATTTAAATTTTGAGTTTCAAATATTCATCCAAAATAGTTTTAACCCAACGGATCCTAATCCACAAAACTTCTTAGAACTAAGTTCAAATCTGGGAAAGAAATTACTAGACACAAAATACATAATTCAGAACCCTAATTACTTCAATTAGTAAACTTGCTAAAGCTTTGCTACAGAAATCCCTGATTTCATAAAAAATAACAAATTTAACACCGACCCACCAAAATTTGACCTAAACAAAGCAACCCAGATCCAATTTTTTTACTGACAAAATATATAGAAAGTTAACTTAGAAATTACAGCTCAAGCTCCCCAAAACCATATATATATATATATATATATATATATATATATATAGTGTGAGGAATGGAGATGGTAACTAACTGATAGAAGGAAACCACAGCAAAACGGAAGTGATTCAGTTTCCCGCAAGAGAGCTTCAGTGGGGATCTCCTTGGTCTCCTCCTGAGTGCCAAAAAGACAACCCCACTTAATTGGGTTTGTAGTGCGCTTTGCTGTGATATAGTATAGTAGTCTCCTGTTTTTACTCCGTTGCTTGTTCGAATTATTTTGGGAGTGCGATATGAAAAGGAAAACCGAAAAGAAAATAATTTGAAATTGATTGAAAATAATACTCGTACTGAGGTAGATTATACGTGCTTATTTGTCATAATTTATTTTAAAATATTTATTAATTAAAATATATTATGAGTTAAAAAATAATTATTAATTAAAATTTTAAATAAAATATTATATTATTATATTTAAAATAAAAATAAATAATTTTTAAAAATAAATTATATTTAATTTAAATAATCAATAACAAACAAGTCCGTAATAATGCATAAGCACCCCTGTACGTACGAAATACACACTCTCCTGTGAATTGTAAATTTGCAATTAAAAAAATAATCATTTTTAATAAATAAATAACAACCAAGAATTACTTTTATTTAACCTCCTTTTATTCATTGGAACAAATAATAACCAAAAGACAAAGAAATCCGTCCAAACTACTATTAAATCTTACGGGAGTAGTATACTTTAACTCTATTCAATTTACAATATGGAGTTCTGTTTATAATTTTATTGTTTTACAAAATGATATTTTATGTTTTTAGATGAAAGTATAGATACAATACCCTTTCCATTTATAAAATAATATTTTAAATGTTAATAAATTCTGTCTTTAGAATAAGAAATTAAATTTTATAAAAATCAATTTAACATGTGGAGTAACTATTAGTTTGTCAATAAAATAAATGATACCACAACAAAATCATTTTATTTAACGTACAATTTTCAAATTAGAACAAATTTCATCATATTTTCATTTTACATACTTAATATATTAATATATTATATTTAAGTCACTCTTTTAACAATATATTTATAAAGTATATTTTAGGTTACATAATATTATTATTATATTAAATAATTATTATGTTTAAAAATTAAAAATAAATATAATATCAAAAATATCGTATTCTCAATGACTGCAATGAGACCTTTTCTAAATTCGATACGAGTTCATGGCCCCGGTTGATTAGTACTTATTATTAGTGATTATAATTTATTTTTAAAAATTTATTTTTTTAAAATTAATTTAAAAATATAATTTAAATTTTTTTATAAGATAAACATCATAATAATTACTTAATATATATCTCTTGAAAAAGGTAAAAATCATAATAATTACAAATAAAAATATCAAATTTTAAAATATTTCAAAAAATAATCCTTTTGGAACCCAACTGGGAAATCGAAATACACCAAGAGAAACAAATAGAACAGAACAAGAGTTGTAACGTGAATAGAATACTTATCAGCAAATGATACGCTACCCAGACCCAGTACAATTCTGTTACCAATCACCTCCATATATACACACACACACACGAACACTAATCCCTATCAAACCTTCTTTCGTTGGTTTGCAGTCGGCTTTTCATCATCATCAAATTAAAAAAACAGTCTTTCTTGTTTAATGAAGCAGAAATGGCGATTCTAATGGCAAAATCAAGCAGCTTTCGCTCCCGTTGCGCCATCGTTTCGTTCTTCGTCGTCATTGAAGCATTCTCCGAGCGCTGCCCGCTTGTTCTTTAGCTCCGTAAGTTTAACTTTGGCTTTCAGTCTTCCCATTCTTTCAATTTCTTCAAATTGTGTTTGTGAAGATGAATTTGTTGACATCAAAATTGGATCTTGATTGTGACGAAGATGGTATTGTAGAGGAATCTCCTTGTAATAGGTATATTCGGTACGATGAAATTCTGGGCAGTGGGGCTTTTAAAATTGTGTACAAGGGTTTTGACAGAGATAATGGAATTGAAGTTGCTTGGAATAAAATTGCCATAAAAGAGGATTCTTTGCAATCCCTGGCACATCCCAAAAGGTTACTTTCCGAGGCTGTGCTTTTGAAGTTGCTAAAACATGATAACATTACCAAGTGTTATCATTCTTGGGTGGATAACGAGAATAAAACTATCAACATGATCACTGAGTTGTGTAGTTCGGGGAGTTTGAGGAAGTACCGGATGCAGCATAAGGGTGTTGATATGAAGGCGATTAAGAACTGGGGGCGACAAATTTTACAGGGATTGCATTATCTTCATTCTCATAACCCGCCTATTGCTCATCGGGACTTGAAGTGTGATAATGTTTTTGTTAATGGAAATCATGGAGATGTTAAGATTGGTGATCTTGGGTTTGCAACGATTTTGCAGCGGGGGACTGCTAGGAGTGTGATTGGTACACCAGAGTTCATGGCGCCCGAGGTTTTCGAAGACGAATATAATGAGCTTGTTGACATATATGCCTTTGGGATGTGCATGTTGGAGTTGGTTACTTGTGAGTATCCCTATAGCGAGTGCAAAAACGTGGGACAAATATATAAGAAGGTTATATCGGGTGTGAAGCCGGCTGCCCTAGGTAAACTTAAGGATCCCAAAGTAACGGAGTTTATTGAGAAGTGTTTGGCTCCTGTATCTGAGAGGCTGTCTGCCTTTGAGCTTCTTAAAGATCCATTCCTTTCATGTGAGAATTCAAAGGAGTTCGAAGGAGAGACTCCTAAGTCAGTAAATGTAAATGTAGTGCAACCTGATTCTCAAGTTTCGATGGAGATATGCTCTAACTATTGCAAGCTTTTGGGGGGGAGCTGTTTGGCTCCTGCTGTTTCGACCATTGAGTTTTATATCTCCAACGGGAAAAAAGAATGGAGATTGAGAGGGGAGAAAACCGACAACAACTCAATTTCGTTTGTCTTGTGCATTACTAATACCGGTCTGCGAAAGAAGCAAAGAGTTGAGTTTGTGTTTGATCTTGGTGCTGATAACACAATTTCAGTGGCCGATGAGTTGCTTTTATGCCATGAAGAGTTTTCAGAAGAAGATTTGGGCCCCACAATTGAGTTGATGGACACGTTAGTTTCAAAATTTGTTCCAGCACAGAAAGCTTCACGTGAATCTGATGCTGTACTTGAATATGATCAGCAGCCGCCGAGTTGTCCGGAAGGAGAGAATCATTGTGTCCAATGTGAGGGTAATCTTGACAAAACACAAAAATCGGGAAACGTTGCAGACGAAGGCATCATGAATTCTAAAGGTTATGTTTGTGAAGGTTGTGGGGACTCGGCGGTCTCACTTGATCACTCATATGATGGTGTATCCGATGAGTCGAGACTGAACATCTCTTCTTCATTGTCGCCTGAGAATGATCAGAGTGAAGATCAATTGAAGATGGAACTTGAAGCAGTTGGTAATGTTGTTTTGATTCCGTGGATATTTCGTTAATCAACTGCTGATTTTACTTGTTTCTTCTATTGATTTGGTTTTCCACATTTTGTATTCTATACATGAATCCGGAATCCTATCATGGCTGCTCTTATTTGATGAAAGTACCAAGTTCAGTTTTACTGTCTGTTGATTGAAGTAGGTCAGGCTGATCTTGTCATTTAAGATTTTTTTTTTCCTTGGTTCATTACTGTTTTGCTCATAATATATTTTTATTTTTTTCTAGTTCTCACCTGCCTTTGTAATGTATTATTTATGATTTATCAAATATTGGTTTTTTTCATGTTTATTTAAAAATATAAACAGACACAAAATGATTAATATGAGATCATAATATTATTTATATTTTATATGTGACTCTCTAACATCCGGTAATTAAACTACAAGTTTGGTGATTGATCAAACAAATAAATTGAGCCACATAAATTTGACTCAATTCGCATAGCTAAAGTCTTTACATTCGAGTTAACTCGGTAAATGAACCAAACAATCAAGGTGTTTATAAATTTATACTATAATAGCTCAAACGTCCAGCGTTACCTGAGTTAAATTTAATTTTTTTAAACGTGTTATTCGTAATAATTTTTTTATATTTTTCTGTAAAATATCCAAACCTGCTTGGATAAGGCAATAGCCTGGTTTAGGTTAAATATCATTTCCTGTGCTTGTCTAATATCGAGGTACATCGAATATATGAGTAAAAGTGTAATTTTTTAAACATATTACTCGTAATATATTTTTATTTTTTTCCTGTATTTATTTTTGTTTGTTCTTCTCACTTGCCTTTTAAATATATTTTTTTTAATTATGATACATCAAATACTAGTTTTGTTCATGTTATTTGAAAATGTAAACAAACACAAACTGATAAATATTAAACTATAATAATGTTATTTATGTCATGCGATTCTCTAACATTCTGCGATTAAATTAAAAATTTCGTGATTTATCATACAACTAAATTGAGCTTAAATAAACTTCACTTGAGTCGCGTATCTAAAGTCTTTACATTTGAATTAACTTGGCAAATGAACTAAACAAACTTAGTATTTATAGATTTATATGATATATTGGTATGTATTTTTAAAAAAAATTCTTAATCACATTAATAAGTTTAATCTGACCTCAGTTTACGTTTGACTTGATAATTAAATTGACTAAACTCGATAATTGAACCAAATAGACTTATTGTTTGTCTATTTATATAATCTATTGATGTTGGACTTGTATATCAAAAATCTTAGGTGGATGATCCCAAAATGACTTGTGAGTGAGCAAAATGACTCAACTGAATCATAGTAATGGACTCAATAAGTGAACCGAAAAGACTTGTGTTTGTCTATTTATATAATATATTGACTAGTCTAAACGTCTATCATTGCCCGTGCTAGATGTAATTTATTTTATTAGATTATTTATATTTTCCTGTAAAACATATGGCGTTGTGTGGGTTAGATGTAATTTTTTAATGTTTTATTCACATTGATATGTTATATATTTTTTGTATTTTTTTGCTGGTTCTTCACGCTTGTCTTGACAGTGTATATATTTTTGATGCATTCAATATTATTTTAGTCCATGTCCATATGCACAAAATGATAAATATGAAAGTATTTTTATTATTTATGTTATGTGGCTCTCCAATAGATAATGATTAAATCATAAGTTTTGGTAATTGATCAAAAAAATTTGAATTTACATATAACACAATTCAAGTTACATATCTAATGTCTTTATATCATAGTCAACCCGGTAAATGAATAAAATAAAAATTTGAATCATAGGAGTTTATAGCCATATCAATTTGAGTTTCAAATTAAAAAAATTTAGAATTGACTCTACTCAGTAATTAAAAAAATAGATTAACTGTTTGTCTATTTATATATTATATTGATTGATTGGTTGATATGTTTTTTTTTTTAATTTCTTAATCACATTAATAAGTTCAATAATAATTTAGTCAAAGTTCGAATTTTTTAAGTTTGTAAGGCCGAATTGACTTATTAATTGAATTAAAATAGACTAATTGTTTATCTATTTATATAATATATTAATTGAAAATATCTATGACTTTTAATGTAGTGTATTTGTGAAATTTTAAATTTTAAATTTAAAATAAATCTATTTAATTTTAATTGATATAAAAATAAATATTCTAAATTATATAAAAAAAAATACTATTATGTATAAAATTTAAAATTTTAAGAACTTAATATATTTTAATCTTTTTGAAAAATTTCACTTAATAAAACTCAAAAATATTTCTTATTTTAAAATGGATAGACTAACACAAAGTAGAGGATTTGAAAAGGAATTCGAAGGCATAGCACAAGGTCTTTGTATGGCAGTATCACATAATTCCATTATTTATTTGGAAATGTCTGACGGTTTTAAATACTGAATTGACCTTCCAAAATTATTTCAATGTGTTATTCACATATAAGGTTGTAAACATAATTAAATTATTTGTATTCGGTTCGAGATTGTTGATTAAAAATTTGATTTGAGTTTGATTTAAAATATTAATGAATAAAATATGGACATATTTTAAAGTTTAATTAATTATTTAAATTTTATTAAATTTTACTTTTTAATTAATATTTGTGTTCGATTCGATAGTTAAACTACTTATACATAAGTTTTATTTTAAATTTGATAAATTATATAAATAGAATATAAACAAATAATATTTAATTTGATTCGACTCGTTTCTCCCTTATCACAAAAGGTCATTTACAATATGGAGTTTTTTTGGTACCAAAGCTATCTCCCCCTTTGAAATTTTGAGAAGTTGAGGGAAAACGAAATTTAAAAAATTAAAAAATTTATAAAGTGTTTTCAATCACTAATTTAATTATATAATTATTTTATTTTTAAAATATGAAGTACATAATATTTTATACACACACTCACGCACGTGTTCTTAAGTCATTATTTAGCTATAAACCATCACTTAAAGTAATATTTGTTCAAAAAAAAAAAGAAAATTCACTTAAAATATTAAATTAAATTTTTAAAAAACTTCTCTAATCACTCATAATTAACAATAAATTATTTTATCAGTTAAAACTCAACACTTACACCACTAAATACCATAGGGTTATATGGTAATTGCATGTTCACCTACGCACGTAAAGCTGACGCAGAGCAACCAAATCTTTTGATCCTCTCGTCTCTTCTTCCCCAACCGAGTAATTTATACGTATACAACATCTCTGCAAATAGAAGAAATTAGGGTTCTTGAAATCCATCCTCCAAACCCTAGCAACAAATCAAACCAATAATTTTTGATCCAATCAATACCTCTTGCTCGGTCCAACACGATCACCAGACCCTTTTATTTTATCTGATGATCACATCCCATTCACACACTCCCATCAATTTTTTCTCAACTAAGTTCTTACTGCAGTACACATCAATTGTTAGAGGGATATATAGTTATTATCCATATAATGGATGTTGATGGAAGTAAACGCGTGTTTCAAAGATTAGGGTTTTCGAATTCGAATTCTAACAGCCCTAATTCGAACCCCAACCCTAACAATAAACAAAACCAAAGGGTTTGTTACCATTGGAGAGCAGGTAAGTGTACAAGAAATCCTTGCAACTTCTTACACAGAGAATTACACCCGCCCCCGCCCCAGCTTCATCAACAGCAGAGTAATTATGTGGAGAATGGATCTTCGAAGAGAGGATTTGCAGCTGATCAACATTCGAATATGCCCCCACCGCGGCGTAATCCCAATTTTAGTAACACTTGGGGAAGAGTTCAGAGTGGAGGAGCTGGAGCTGTGAGGAAAACTGAGAAAGTTTGCAACTTTTGGATGCAAGATAAGTGTAGACATGGGGATCAGTGTAGGTTTTTACATTCTTGGTGTACCCCTGCTTTTTCTTTGGTGTCACATCTGCAAGGTCATCAGAAGGTAATTATTTCTTTATTTGTTGTTGCAATTTTGATATTGTCAAGTTTGATTCTTGAGAGAATTCTTGTATCAATTTAGTTATTTGGTTTAATCTAATTCTATTAAGAACTGTATTATAAAGCACCATGCCACGTATAGACAATGCAAGCGTAACTAAACTACAAAAACCATTGATCTGTTTTAGGAATATGATATATTAATCTGAACTGATCTGTTGTAGGAGTAGGATACTAATATGATTAAAATATATTAAGAATCTTTATTGGGTAATGATTAGTGATCAATGCTGTGGAGAGTAAGCTGCTAGTACTTCCCTCGTGCATTGTTCTTTTAATAGGGGATGGATTGCTAGAAGCTTTATATTGGGTGCACCCTATGGTGATTGTGATATCTTGCCTAAATATGAATCTCCTTAGTTTTTAAAACCATTATGGATTTGTTTCGGCTGATTTTATTTTTATTTTTTTTTGTGTGTTCATCTTAAGTCATGTTGATAAGCCAAATTTGAATTATAACTATATTGGTTTATGTTTCGCACTCTTTTCTGTTTGTCTGTCTGTTGATACTATAATTTAATGTGCACGATTTCGAGCTTTGTAGAGGCTGATTTAATTAGGTTTATGTCGATACAACTTTTGGCTGCGGGGGGTGCATTGATGCGCACCCTACAGCACACGCATTACTTAAGAGCACGTTTCCTCTCAATTTATAAGCTCTCCGCCACCATACTTTCGCTCGATTCAGTTCTCTTGCGTAATCTGCCCCACTCCATTCCGACAAAGCTCCACCGATTCAGCTCATCTGTCTCTCTAACTCAATTGTCCTTCATCCATCTCCATGAAATCAGATTCCAACGCAGAGAAAGGGGACTTATAAAACCTTGCCGTGGGGGGGGGGGGAAGGCCAAACCCGAAGGGGTGGAGATCAATTGCAAACCCAAGTGATGTTCGATGGTGCCACAATCATAGTTATTTTCTCTCTATACAACAAAGATATTCTTCCCAGATTATCTCTGTCTTACCACCCTCTCCATCCACCATTGTATCACCATGGCCATTGTCACCATCACAGATCCAAATCCTAAGAAAGAGGCTCTCAAAAACCTAGAAAGAAAAAGGCAACCTTAAGGGGTTGGTTGGTGGAATCTGGTGGTGATAAAGAAGGAGAAGTTAAGAGGTTGATTCTGCGATGAGGATGGAGGCAGGAAGATGGTGGTAGGTTCAATTCGAAAAGGGCTGGTTTCATGAAACGGTGACATATTTTTAATGGTATTGTGCTTGTGGCTTTAGAATGCCATTGCATTTTTCCTGTTTATACGGAGATGGCTGTCCTAATATCATTTTCATTTTTATTTTCATATTCATATCTATTTGGATATTACTTATACTAATTAAGGATGTTACTAGGACAGGTTGTTACTGGAATAGCTTTGCCTTCTGGGTCTGATAAGCTGTATACAGGGAGTAAAGATGAGACCTTGAGGCTCTGGGACTGTCAATCTGGACAGGTTGATAACTATATATTTTTCCATTTTCTGAATATCAATGTTTGAAATAACTTTTGCATAATATAAGAAAGATTAAGTGGTGAAGTGGAGCAAGGCACTACATCTTTTTTCCTTTTCTCATTTCTCTAGCTTCACAGTCTATAACAATCCCAATGCATATCCATTATCTTTGAAAGTAAAAAAGGCTGAACTCTTATAGGTATGCATTTTGAAAATTTTGGTAAAGCAACAATTTGCAGTAAATCAGCAACCAGAGAGGATATCTAATTGTTTTGAATTCTTATACTACACTAAGATGCCTTTTAGTATTTTTTATCTTTTTAATAAAAAACTTTCTTCATTTTATTGCTGACAAATCAAAGCTGTGGACTATTGTCTCTTCCTGTAGCCTGCAGGGGTGATTAATTTGCCTGGTGAAGTTGGCTCTATGCTCAGTGAAGGACCATGGCTTTTTGTGGGACTACCAAATGTTGTCAAGGTAAAGTGGAAGGCAGAATATTCATGTACTCTATATGTTCTCATGTTGTTGTCTGAATATTTATTTTTCAGGGCTTTTGTAATTAAGATAGTTTAAAATATACACGCACACACGCGCACACACACACACAATGTACCTTACTGAACTGGTGATTTTGATATGGTAGGCATGGAATGCTCAAACCACCAGTGACCTGACTCTTAGTGGACCTGTTGGCCAAGTGTATGCCCTTGTTGTGGGTAGTGATTTACTCTTTGCTGGTGTCCAGGTAAATTCTTGCTAATGGTTTTCTATTTTACTGTCTATCTCTAGTATATTGAGTTTAACTTGTTTTCATAACGGTTAAATGTCTCCTTCCTTTTAACATTCTAACTTCATATTACCATTTTAAGAAAAAATCTTTGATGATCCATATTTAAATAGTGATCACTGTATGTTTAATGGTTATATGGGCTTCTAGGTTAGCTAAATCCATTCTTTGAAAATTCTTCTCGGATCAGAGAAGTCCGCTTAGATTTCGTGGGACCTAACTTTGTTTTGGGATGTTCAACTTCGCCCCACTTATAAAAAACATGTGCATATTTTGTAGTCGGTTCTGCACCTATATCTTTCTCTTTTATTTTTGGCACATAATATTTTGTTTGGGAAATGAATGGGTTCCTTGACACAGGATGGTGATATACTAGCCTGGAAATTCAATCCAGTTACCAACTCCTTTGAACCAGCTGCTTCACTTAAGGGTCACACGCGGGCTGTTGTGACATTTGTTGTTGGTGCTAACAGGCTTTATTCTGGTTCAATGGACTACTCCATTAAAGTAAGTAGGTTAATAATTCTAGTTGATTTGCCACCGTCTGCACTTATCTCTGAAAAGGAAGTTTCCATTGTATATTTATTTTGGTATATCCAATTGTGTTGTTGCATGCTACTTTCAGGTATGGAGCCTTGAAAATTTGCAGTGTTTACAGACTCTGACAGAGCATACATCAGTTGTTATGTCTGTTCTCTGCTGGGATCAGTTTCTTTTATCATGTTCCCTTGATAAGACAATTAAGGTTTGGGTTGCGTCTGACAGTGGAAACTTGGAAGTAACATACACTCACAATGAAGACCATGTATGTTCTACTAGGCCATATATTCTTTGTTGTCTTATATATATATATCCTCTAATTAGAGATTGAAGCTTCATATACCCTGGGCAGCAGATATCCCTTGATTCACAAGGGGATATTTCAAATCAGAGACGAACCCCAACATGCATGATCCCTTGAATTTTTTATTTTATTTTTTCAATTTATTTATTTATTTAGAGTTAATTTGTATTCTGGCTGCCTTGGGTTTTTGGGTAATATTTTTAACCCCTATCCTATAACATCAAGTTGTGTAGTTTCAATTCCTTTACTAACCATTGGTTCTTTCAATCATCCCTTTACTTTGAAATGAGTAAAAAGTTTATTGCTTTTATTGTATCATCATCATCTCTTCCCCCCCACAGGGTGTGGTCACTCTATGTGGAATGCATGATGCAGAAGACAAGCCAGTCTTGTTGTGCGCCTGCAATGACAACACCATTCGGGTCTATGACTTGCCATCGTAAGTTTGAATTTAAGAATCTCTCATTCATACTTGGTTTATTTGTTAGTGTACCTTTCATTTGTTAATCTTTATTTTATTTTGGTGTAGTTTTTCCGAGAGGGGAAAGATATATACAAAAGAGGAGGTTCGATCAATACAAGTAGGCCCAGGTGGTCTGTTTTTCACTGGCGATGGAACTGGCGAAGTTAGAGTATGGAACTGGTTGGCCGAACCAACAGCAGCAACTGCTTGATGAGAAGTATTTGGTCACCGTAATTAATGTATCTCTTCTGGATGACACAGTTTGAATAATTATTCTTTCTTCTTCAGCTGCAAGGTGTATGATGAACAATAATTAAATGATCCTATGCGAGTTTTGATTTTCTTCTAGTTGTAGTCGTATCAGAGCCAAATGTTCCATTGAGTTTCTTTTTTGGTCAATTGAGGTTTTGTGCTGGAAAACCAAGACCTGTTGTGCGAAGTACTTTCGATTTTTTGTGAAGCTTGTATTGGATCTTTATGTTTCTGTATTCGATGTCATGGATTTATTATCCTCCTCTGGTCTACATCTGTATATTTTTGCAAATGGGAAGTAACAGCAATTTTTTAATAAAAGAAAGAACTAAGCTAAACTGTGTGTGTGTTAAAATTGAAATAGGATGCTTTATAAATCAAAATGATGAAAAACTCAACCAAGGGGAGAATGCTCACATAGACTACCATAACAATGGTGTTTTTTCTATGTTGTTTTCTTTTAAATTTTATGAACGGACAATAAAAATAGCTTTTTAGAGTTCAAATGAACATAAAGCCAATGCCCACACTTTTTTACGATGACAGTCAATAGATGGAAAATAGGACAATTATTTGTAATCTAGTTGTCATTTTTATTTTTCCACGTCTCTATCAACATAAAACAAAGACTACTTACAACTCGTATAGGACTATGTCCATCCTGTAACAAAACAGGAGGACTTGCAATTTATTCATAGATTTATTCTCTTAATACAATCCAGAAAAAAGCAGATATATATATATCTAGAGATTAAACATGACCTTAATGGCATTTCCACCACGAGCACTGGTTTCAAATGCTTCTTCAACCTCCTTCTGGGAGAACCCAAATCTATGGGTTATTAGAGGCTTCACATCAATCTTACCACTCTTGATAAACTCCAGGCACAGAGGCCACGTGTTCTTGTAGCGGAATATCCCTACTACATCCACCTCCCTGAAATTTATTCAACCAACTTATATAATCATTATCACAGTGACAAGCAAATTACAGGGCTTTTAAAAATAAATAAATAAAATAAAGATACCTAGCAGCAGCTGGGGTGAGAGGGACAGTCATCTCGCTATGACCCATTCCCACGAGGCAAACCTTTCCACCTGCTCGGGTGGCACTGAGAGCCGTAGTCATTGTTTTATTGAAACCAGCACAATCGAAACTTACATCCACGCCAGCTCCCATTGCTTTGTGAATCTCTTCAACTTCGGGAGTCACATCCTGTAGAAAACACTTCCTATTACTAGAACATTATAATATGGAAAGCTGAATTATATTTTAGAGAAATACGCAATTGGGAATCTTTTACTATATTGAATAGGAAGAAAAATGTAGCAAATAAATTCTAAAAAACCAAACATGCACCACTTAGTTCTAAAAATAGGAAGATATACCTACTAGTAGAATATCTAAACAAGTTATGACTATGTTTCTGACCCGTACACGTAAAATTTCCAAAGACAATGCACTAGGAGGTCCTGTAAACAACACCGTCGAGTAGCAGAAAAACTAAACAAAAGATAAACACACACGTAATCACTTGCCATAGAGAAGATGTAAACTCGTTTCATACATCAAGTTCATAAATTTTGTGAAACATTTTAGGACACATTCTGGTGTGGAAAGAGGTATATCCTAAGCATTAATTGACATGAACTGTAACTGTCATCTTCTGAAAATTTTATTACTATTCCATCCGTTCCAAAAAATAAAGTACCATTTGGTAAATATTATTATTACTCCCTCTATTCCGCAAAAAGATTCCTTTTTCTATTGATGTTATAAAATTATACAATCTTTTAACATGTGTCACAACTATTAACTAAGCTCATTGTATATAGGGGTAAACATGGCATATAGTCCATGATAAGAATTACAGTGTCCGATAGCATAAAAAAAAAGGAGAAGTTTCTCATAGTAGAAAAACCTGAATGTTGGTTGTAACTCTGACAATATCATCAGCACCAAGCTCCTTTGCAACAGAAAGACGGTAGTCATCAACATCCACAACCACAATTGTGGGGGCCCCAAAAGCACGTGCCGCAAGCATTGTAACAAGGCCGATGGGTCCCGCTCCCATTATAAGCACATTTGTCTCGGGACCAATGTCAGCACGACGACAAGCATGCACACCAACACTCAAGGGTTCACACATTGCCCCTTCTTCCAAACTCACGCTATCAGGAAGTTTGAAACATAAATCTGCAGGATGCACCACCTGTCACAAGTGGGTCCAATAAAGGATTTAGTGCTGCCTTAGCTGACCCAAAAGATTGATCCAAGCAGAAGTTACTAACCACATTCTAATAAAATCCAAACCCTAATGGGAATATTAGTTAGTACTCCCTCTGTTCCAAAAAAAGAGATTACTATCAAATCTTCAGAATCAATTTGCGAAATCCTAAATTTTAAAAATCGATGTGATTCATTATATGATTGGAAACAACAAATGTATAAATGAGTAAAACATTTTATATAGTTAATAACATTCAAATTCGTATTGAGTAAAATTTGAGGAATTCATGTGAATTTGAAACATAAAATTTTTAAGGTTTCACTTTAGGATTTCGAAAACGCTTTTTTGGAATTGAGGGAGTATAGTATACCTGATTGGCAAGTGAACCATGAACTGGTGGTGTGGCAAAAAACTTCATATCAGGACAGAGATTGTATCTACCCTCTTTGCAAAGATTACACCTCCAACAACTAATCCCGGGCTCTAGAGCTACACGATCACCCGGCACCAGAGTCTTGACTTCACTACCAACTTGTTCTATGACCCCAGCACACTCGTGGCCAATTACCATCGGTTCTTTAACAATAAAATCTGCACATCTCATGGTCTGCAGTTGTGCAAAAGTTTAACCAATCAATAACCCTAATCATGAAAATTACCTTTTCCCATTTAGTTTTTGAAAATATACTCCCTCCGTTCCACTTCTCAAATTTTTTTTGTGTCACAATAGTTCCTATCAAACGACCGAGTGCCCTTTAAGTTGAATACACCGCAGTTTCATTATCATACCACTATCACTAAATAATATTATATTTAAGGATAAACATAAGATAAAAATAGCATATCCTTAAAGCTTGTAACTTTTAGAAATACTTAAAGCTTGTGACTCCATATTGTACTTAAAGCTTGTAACTTTTAGAAAGAATGAGTCTAAGGTACCTTTTTTATGGTCCAAAAAATAATAATTTAATCTATCACTTTTAGTTTACGATTACTTTTTTATTATCACTTTATATCACATCAAAACTCTATTTTTCTCTATATATTATTATAAAATACAATTACAATGATAATTTTATCAAAACTATATATTCTCTCCTAAAAATTTTATGTTCTTAATTTACGTATTTTTCACATTTTACTCTTTTTTTTTTTTTTTTTTTTTTACGGAGAGAGTATAATATAAAATGAACAAAAGAGAAGGATTGACCTTGAGGTAGTGAACATCACTCCCACAGATACCAACAGCTTTCATCCTAACTCTAACATCATGGGGGCCTAAAAATCACAAGGAATTGATCAAAGAAGGATATAACAAATTGAAAGAAATAATTAGAACAGCTAAAATTAAAAATAATTTAAAAGATTTAGATAAAGGTAACTGGAAAATTACCAAGAGAAGGGAGGATAAAAGGCTGAATTTTGAGGGTATTGATGCCAACAAGCCAAGCAGCCATGTTCTCTTCTTCTTTTACCTCACTAGTAGTGCCATGGGTCGACTTTCCTCCTTTACCCATCTTCTATTTCTCTGTCTTCGGTCTCAAACTGTGATTATCTGGGTATATGGGACTACTGGGTATTAAAAGATTTTCAATTCAGCCTAGAAAGGCACTAGTTTATCCAAATTGTTATCAAAAACTAGTGTAGATTTATAAATTTATTATCACCATAAAATACAGTTGTCAATGTCGTAATCAACTCCTATCCACGGCCGCCCAACGTTCCAATTCCTAATTTGATGCTTCTCTTACTTATTTGTTGGGCCTGCCTAAAACAGGCGGGTTAGCGAGAACTGGATTAGGCCAATATCTGAACTGGAACCAAAAAGGCTCATTTCTCATTTTGATCAGGCTCAGGCCTGAGAGTGAAAGAAGTTAAAACTAGCATTATTAATAATTGTAACTTTCTTTATAAATTTTTTTTGTCAAATTGGTTGAATTTATAAAGAAAGAAAAATATACTTATTGTAAATTTTTTTTATTTTAAAATTGTCATTATTAATAAATTATTAAATATTTTAACAATTACATACCTTACAACTTAATTAAAAATCTCTCTTTCTTTTTTATAAACTAGTTTTTTTATCTTTTCATCTATTTTATTGTGTATTTCAAATTATGATACACAAAAAATGGCTTTTTTTTCAGAATAAATAAATAAATAATAGAGTTAAACTACAAAGTAAATCTATTAAATAATTTTTAACTTTTTTTTCAATTTATTCTAGAGAGAATATCAGAATTTTAAGAAAATCAAATAATTTCTATATATAACTAAAACCTTTATTTGAGTTTATATATTCTTTTAAACAAAATTAATCACTTTCATTTAAACAACGAAATATGTTAACTTATTTATATGAACTATTTGAACGATACATACCATAAATTATACTTTTGAATTGTAACACAGTATCTAAATTAAAAATAATCATATATAATGCGTTAAATATATTTTATAACATAATATTTATAATCTTACTTATTTTATTTTTATTCTTGTTAATATGTTCGTGTGTATATTAATATAGTAATATCTCTTGATATAAATTTGAGTTTCAAAAATTAGGGTACTATAAAATTTAATTTGACTTAATAAATAAAATATTTGGATAATTATTTTTTTTTATAATTGATAAGAGATTTATTTTTTTTAAAAATATATAAGGGTACAAAAATAACAATATACTTCAATACATTTTCATTTGTTTTCCTTGCTAACTCACAAACCTAAGATGAGATAGTTACTATATTTTATTGAGTAAACTCGAAAAGAAAAGGCTCAAAAAATAAAACTGAGAAATATTTATTTTCCACCATTTCTTTTAAACTTTATTAAATTTAAAATCGTAAGGATTTTTTACTAAAAAATCTCACGAACAAAATTGTACAAAATGCTTCATTTGTTTGAAAATATATAAGAGTATTATTAATTTTATTTTTTTTAACATTTTTAATTTTAAAATTATATGAATTTATTTGATTATAATCAACACGATTGTAAAAGTATTGAACTATTTGAAAAATAATATTAATTGCTAAAATTAAAATTTTTAAAACTCAAATGAGGTATAGTTAATTTAATTTTGAAAAAATTTAAAATCAACATTTAAAATGAATAATATTCATATATTTTGAAACTGGTGTAGTATTTGTTCACTGCAACAATCAAATGTAAACACAAATGATTTTTATTTTTTTTAAACACAAAATGGTGAAAAGCGTGAAACAAGTCGGGCCGTGAAATGATCTAGTCAATAAAAGGCCCCGTTCAATAAGACCCAATAACTATTTTTGAACGAGTTGGTTAGCCCATAGGCTTGGGCTGAACCTTGCCCATATATTTATCTTCTGGACAACTCACACGGCATCTTTTAGCATATGGCAGATTTTATTAAACACACAAGTGATCAATGGAAAATGCAAAAATCATGGTGATTCTTCGAAATGTGACATGCATGCATGTTTGAACGGATTACATATTGGGATTTATTTATTAATCTGCTTAAGTCAAGATTATTAGTGGAAATAAGAAAATATTTTTGGTATATTTGATAATAATAGTGTAAAAATAAGTTTAGTGGCATACCTTGACTATAGAAACTTCGGCCGCTGAAAGCAGGAAATAAGAATACTAGACTTGGTCCAAATATTAAGTGCGCAAACTATATGTGGACTTGCTTTCTTTTCGGTCAATTAATAATAATAATAATAATAATAAAATTTATTATTTTACCAGAATTTCTCAACTTAACTTTTCTAGACCGCACTGAATTCACAAGAAATTGTCAAATACACAAGTAAATTTATTAAATTCACTAATATATCGATATTTACTTTTTAAAATGTAATTAAATATTGACCATATGGGTAGATTTAACCCATTTACTCGTACATTTAGCAATTCTCTTAATGCAAGATATTGGAATCACAAATTGAACTAAAAGCTTAAGTTATTAGACTTATGGCTCATTCATGTACAGTAATCATTATTTGTTTTATTATTTATCTGATGTTATACTCAATTAATTCATTTGTGATATCCTAACAATCTCCTCCTCTTACTAACATCATAGCTCCCATTACAAAAACACTTATCTTCATTCAAGTGGCGCAGATCATGAATTATAGAATAATCATTTTTGATCACATTGGGCACCAGAACCTTTAATTATTCTTGAATAATCACTTTTGATCACTTGTAAAACTTTTTTTTTTTTTTTTTTTTTTGGGGGGGACAACTTAATCTCGTACACGTCGGTCGACACAGTACATAATTAGTTTGTTTTGTTCATTAAACTTATTTTTTAATTAATTAATCTTCGTTTTTGCGGTCCAAAATTAATATTTGATGACAACACCGTTGACTCCATAGCACGCGAGTTGGCTATGGATTAAAAAAAAAAAAAAAGTGTAGAAAGTCTATGCAAGTGGCGTGGTATGGTGTATTGCATGGTCCCGTTTAAGCATATGATTAATTGGGCCGTGGGGGTAAAGTAATTGGATAGTTGGGACTTCTATTTTGATGGTTACAACTTACAATGCATCTTATCCTTTCGAGTGGTAAGATTGATATTTCCTATGCAATGTGGTGGGTGGTATCGTTTAAAATTTAATTTTGTTTAGGTTAAAGTCTAGTTTAAATTCGATAAAAAAGTTCATTTTATTTAATAAATTGTTAAATTCAAATTTATTTTATCATGAGTTTGATAATTTTAAATATTTTATATTATTTATAAAAAAAAATTGAATTTTATTCGTTAAAAATTTGATAAGAATTAAAATTACAAACTCAACAAGCTGCCGGGTGAGGTGTGTGACTGATCATGCATATTATTATCTGTTATCATCCAAGTACAAGTATTGTGGCCAAGAACGATGGCCTAGAATTGTCATTTTTAATATGTGCTCCGGTAAAGTTTGACTATGACTTTTTCTATGGCTACGGGTGTGTTTCACATCCTACTTTACTAGACGCCCACTAACCCTACCTTCTTGCTATGGAACGTAATTTTTCCTTTTTTTTCCGGCTTCAATCTTCTTAATCTGTGGGCTTAATTGTAAGAATAAACAATATTTAGGTCATAAGAAGAAGAATTAGTGTGTAGTCCTACCATATTTTCCACATTTTCTTCACCCCATTAATGTTTATGATTTTTTTTTCTTTCTTTTTGATCCATAAGGAAGTGAACTTTAATTGTACAAATAATTATTATCAAGAGTTTATTAGCCGTTTGTGCAGCTGCTGGTGGAAGGAATATTTGTTTGGGCATCATATATTTATATCGTTTAATGTGTTATTTTAATAAATACATAAAATATTTAATTACCATAAAGACATATATATATATATAATTATATGTAGTACTAGTCGCTATCTAAGGTGTATTTATTTAATTATCATGAAGAGGTGGATTTAAAATCTTAATTATCACTTCATCTACTCGCCGAGTTATATTAAAAGATCTGATTATTAAGGTTTGTTGTGATTTGAAACTTGACCAAATGAAGACGAAGACTGCACGAAATCCCACTTTGTCATACACACATATGTATATATTTATTTATCTATATAATATGTAATATACGTAATTTGTGCGTCATATAAAAGAAACCTTCTTCAAAGACTTCAACGTTTAACGTCCTTGACTAATGCTCACTAAGTCCTAAAAAGAATAAGTCTAAAAATAATTTTCATTGTTTAAAAAATAATGATATAATCTATTACTTTTAGTTTATAATTATTTATTTATTCTTATTTTATGTCACATCAAAACTCAATTTTTATCTCTCTATCATTATAAAATACACTTGCAAGGATAATTTTGTCAAAAAAATATACTCACTCCTAAAATGTTAATTTTCTTAATTTATATACTTTTTATATTTTACTCATCTTTTTTTTTTAAACAGATGGAGTATAGAAACCAAAAAGATAGACCACTTTCTGTGGTCTATTTGTTGGTCGAAAATGTCTTCTAGGAGTCTACTTGATTTATTAATTATTATGGTGCATCAATTACTTATGCCAATATCCAACAACTACATGATAAATTAGAACCAAAAGTCTTAAAATTGTCAACCGTTTAACAGATTAGGAAAAGAAAAAAAAAACGTTAATAAAAAAAATCACGGGCAAAACATTTAAGCTATTTATAATGCTCCAAAAATAAAAAATTTCAATTAAGTATATATTAATTAATATAATAGTGATTTTATTTATTTTTTCTATTTTTTATACTCAAGTAGTGATTTATTTATGTGATGTAATAGGTTAGGTGGAGACGACGTAGAACCGAACTTCCCTCGTACGAAAAACGTCACACAAACTTCCACGCTTAACCATTAGCCTGCCTGCCTGCCTCCCTCACTCTTTCTTTTCTCCTTCCCATACGTACCCTACTAACTGCTCCTAAATTTATAGTATTTTATATTTTTTTGGGTAAATATTATATATATATATATATATATAAACAAACTGCATGTATCATTTCTCAATATCATCAATACTCATCTCTCTAAATCTCTCTCTGCTACATATGGCATCCTCCAAGTCCATAAAAACATTTATAGCAGTAGCTGATGCAACTTCATCCTACTGTGCTATTGTCCTGGTGTTTCTCATTTTATTGGGCTCCGTTAGGGATCAGAACGAACCTCCAGCTTCGGCGGCAGTAGTGGGCTCAGGGAACTACCAGCGGCCGCCCTGCGACGAAATATATGTGGTCGGAGAAGGGGAAACCCTACACACCATCAGCGACAAGTGCGGCGACCCGTTTATTGTTGAGCAGAATCCACATATTCATGATCCAGATGATGTTTTTCCTGGACTCGTCATCAAGATCACTCCTAATTCAAACATTTTTGAGCTACGAAGTACGAAGGTAGTCATGAATTTATTAGACCATATATAGGAATTAGAAACAAGAAAAATAAACTAGTCATATATATAAGATGACACATAGATCATACATAAAAATAATAATAATAATAGCAATAATAATAATAATAATAATAATTTATTTTTTTTTTTTAATTTTTCTTTTGCCGGTAAGTTCATAGATACCCTTTTCCTCTTTGTGTATGTAGAAAAGGATTAGAGGTTATCAAGGGCTCTTTGATATCCTTTCCCTCTTTGTTTTGTACGTAGAAAAGGATTAGAGGTTTTCAAGGGCTCTTTGATAAATTCACGGCCTATTACAGGGAAAAGCTTCTTCTTCTTCTTCTTCTTTTTTTCAGCAGGAAGCGTGTATTTTGTGGAGAATGTCCTTTTGCCTGGCACTGGTGTTACTGTATATGCACATAGATTTGTATTTCTTTGAAAATGAGTTTTAGTTTGTAACTAAAGTTCAAATTACAAAAGTCTCCTCCCTCCTTATCATTTTTTGTCATATTTTTTCTTTTTAGTTTTTCTTAATCTATTTGTCATCTTTTCTTTATTATACTTTTTTTTAATTAATTTTGTCAATATTATTCATATTTAATCTGTTAACTTTTCAATAGAGAAATAACACATTAATTTTTGTAGATTTTCTCTCTCTTTCTATTATATATATATATTAATAGAGGTGTAATTTTTAACGAGGACAACTAAGCTGGAACATATGAGTGTGAAACCTCACCCCCAACAAATTTAGTGCACGAAGGCTTTCTTTTCATGTTCATTAATTATTTGTTCCTATAAATTCCCGCCCCTTTTGATGGTTAATGAAAGACATATCGAGTATAAGACTAAAGGCAGGAACAACCGGACAACTATTGAAAATAATAGTTGCCGTAGGTTGTGGGCGCAAGTTTTTTTTTTTTTTTTTTTTTTTATTGTCTCAAATACTAATAAGTATGGGCACCGTCAACCGTTTCAATTAGTGGTGAACATAAACTTGTAAACTGATTTGTTTGTACGTATGCTACCCATTAAGGTTTAATTTAAGTTGACAATAAGGATATTTTTTTAATAGGTGAAAATGCGTTTATTAAGTGATATATTCATAAATGTTATAATAAAAAATATTATAATTTTATAATAGCACAAATTTTAATTATTTTTTTTTGTAAAGAGACAAATAAATTTTAGATAGGACAATCATACAAGACTTTACTTAAATTAAAAAGAAATAACACAAATTAAAACAGTTAATTCTTTTGTAAAAAAGCAAGCAGTTTAACCTCATAAAGACAGTCATGACTCCATTTAGAGAGAAATGAACTCCTACATAAAGTGAGACTTTAATCCATGACTGTATAGTCACATGACTTTAGTCTTAACACCTATTTTTTTTTTTTTTTTTTGTTTTTTTATTTTTGGTCTTTGCAAACAGTTAGCTCATTGGTTCTATTAAAGAATATAAAAACATCAATCATAGACAAATTAGAGTTCTGACTCATATAAGAAACAATTAATTGAATCGAAAAAGTATGTGCACATTCATTGTACACATATTGTATATAAAACAATACAAAATGTATTGTTTGATAATTTAAATATTCAATTTAAAAAATAAAAATATTTTTTTTTTTTAATTATATTACTCATTATATTATGTTTCATTAAATTAGTGTACAATGGATGTGTATGTAATTATACTCTCTATAAAAAGAGGCAAAAAATCCTCTGATTAGGGTTAGCAAGATCCCATGATAATGAACATGTTAATCCGTTAAAATGAATTTGTAAGAAGTGGAGGGTCTGAGAACCTTAATTATGACCAATGGGTCATCACCTCCTTGGTTTAATATTTGAACTAAGAACTCATTAGATGGACTAAATTGTCATGATTAATAATTGTATTATGATATAATAACGTTTCGCCCCATGCAATTCGATTTTCTTTTTTCTTTTTCTTTGAAATTCAAGTTGACCTCTTGTTCGATCAAGCACGGTAGAAAATTGGTTTTAGGCTGAGAGTTTGCTACGAAAAATAAAATAGAATAGGGTAGTAGTCAAAAAAGGTACTAGTCTACTCTTAACAAAGAATAAATTAAAAAAAAAAAATGCAGTAATAAAACTTATACAGATAGATTGTTGACTATATATACGATACTAAAACCATAAAGTATTTATGGCATACTCCCTCTTTTATTAAAAAAAGAAAAAATTCATTAAAAGCTTAGCAATTTTTAAGAAATAATTTTATTCTATATTTATTTATAAAATAACAAGATTTTAATTTCTTGAGAGTGATATCAAAATATCATTGTAATAATATGTTTAAATATATTATATTATTTTATATTACTATTAAATAAAATGAGACTCTGGAACAACTTATTAACACGGTGGAGATGAAGATTATATAATGGACGTGCAATACGGGGTCTTCAGTCTTGATACATCAAGTAGGTCAACAAAGTTGAAGAACATGCATCCTTAAGACGGCTTGTTGTTGCCGAAAATGCATTCATATTCTACTGGTATTTGTTTGCCAAAATAAATAACCATTTTTTCAGTTGGGAAGACCATAATTACTCCACAAGGCAAAAGATTATTATTATTATTATTATTATTATT
>JAUMHB010026037.1:0-23821 GCA_032359685.1 Pittosporum tobira
ATTCGATCAACTTAAAAAAATTATAATAGATTATTATTTACAAAAAAATAAAATCAAATAGTTTGTCTTAAAATAAACTTCAAAAACTTATTTATCAAATAAATAAATAAATTATTAATATATATACATAATATCAACTGTTTTAACTTATAACTAATTAAATATTAAAAAAATTACATAAAATATAATAATAATTTTTTATAATATATCAATAAACAATTGTTTGTAGCACGAGTAACGCCAGATATTTAAACTAATATAGTAATAATGAGTTCAGTGACTCAAATCTGAGTAAAGTGGAAAGACCAAAAATGTCCTTAATGAGTTAGAAAATTGAAGATGAGTTGAGGGTATTTCAGTCTAAAACGTGATAAAAGTGCAAACCAAAAATCAAGTTTGACTTAGCGAGTTTTACCATATTTGTGCTTTTATATATATACTAACACGAATGTCCGACGATGCCCGGAATATATCTGGAACATGAATTGTCTTGATAGATGCTTCCAATATTAGACTGATGTCTTTAGTTGTGTTGTACGAAAAGAGAAGGGACAAACTTGAATGCCATTCAGGTTGAAAAGGGGAGCAGTGTTATATCGTTGATTATTTTGGCAAAATTTATTGCTACAAATATTTATTTGATTCGTTATGTATACATAATAACTATCGTTTGCTTTTAGGTTGTTTAAGTTCTTCTGGTGTTCACTAAAATGGGACTCTGACCTATGATCATGTTTGGTCAATAGAATGTTAGTGTGTGAATGACTATCTCATTCTCATACTCATTATATATATATATATATATATATGTTTGTCATTAATGTTGTCAATTTTTTCTATATTAAAATCTTATTCTCAATAGTAAAAGATATTTAAGATTTTGTAATTTTCATTACAAATGTATGATTGAAAAAATTAAATTAGTTATTATTTTTTTTGTCACGATATCTATGTAGAATGTATCATTTTTTATGTCTATGTTTCTTATGAGCTTAAAATAACAATAGTCCTTACAAAAATTTTATATTTATTTTCTCATGCTCTCGTTTTTTTTTGTTTGCAATTTTTTTAACCTTTGTGACGTATTTATTTATATTTTTCTCTTTTAAAAGTATTTTCTTTTTAATTAGAATTTCATAACAATTAAATTTAAAATTTATTATGTTGGATTATAAATGAAAGGCAACCACATTATATGTTATATCTTCTAATCTATCTACTATATAAAAACAAATAAGGAGGAACTCTGTAGGAGGGACACGTCCCTGTTTTATCCCTTTGTGATTCTTGTTATCTCAACATTTTTTTGTCGTTTCGTGATTCTTTCACTTTTTTTTTTCTTTTAATTATTTTATCATGTTATCTATACTCTGCCATTTGGAGATTATTGATAATTTTAAACTTTATTAAATTAAAATTTTAAAATACAAATTTTTAATTATAATATAAGTTTATCAAATCTATCTATTTACTAATTTTTATAAAAGGAAATAAGCATATAAGAAAAGGGACGCTTCCCTCTATTTTTCACAATTTATGCCTCGTCTTGATCAATTTATCCATATCAAGTTACCAACTTGCCCATTATTTTGTCATTCGGTATCCTTTTTTTTTTTTTTTTTTTCAAGTCTTGCTTTCAAAGGTCATTATCTTCTCTGCATCTTCTAACGTTTGGAGTTGTTTTTTGTTATTTCATCCATACTATAAAAAATAAATATTTTTAATTTAACAAAAATTACTTTTGAGTAGATAGAATAATTTAATTCATAAAATTTGAGTATTTCTATAAATTTTTATTCTTTAAAATTTTATTAAAATATATAACCAAATTAATCATTTTGAGACAATAAAAAAAGGTACATAAGACTCTTTTTTTTTTGGGATACAGGGAGTATAAGTTATTATGTAAAGTTTATAATATAATTTATTATTCATGAATATATAAATTAAATTAAATAAATGATATCGTTTTTATTTTTTTAAAATTTTACAAATTAAATTTAAAAATTAAAAAATATCAATGATTTTTCCTTTAAAGAGATGTTGTATAATTCGTATTCACTAAAATATAAAAATGAGATTTTATTTATGAAAAATGATATAAACGGAATTTTTAGATATTCAATAATAAATTTAAAAAATACAATTCATTTTTAAAATTATTCAAGACCCCACAGTCCTATCATGTGGGTTGTGTGCCTAAACTATGACGTCTCTCTCTCTTCTTTCTTGTTTCTTCTCCTTCTCTGTAAATGCTCTCTCTCCGTATTGAAAAATACCAACACCAAACAGCAAAGTTGCGCTATTACGGTTCAATAGATCTACCGGAGGTAAGAACCAGATAGGAATTGCGCAGAAGACTCCCCGCACAGGAAGAAAGAAAACTGAAAATATGAGCTGTTTTACAACCCAATATCTACCAAAATTATCTTCTGTGAAATCGAAGATAGAGTTGCTTATGCCATGTCTGTGCTGATGTTTGAGGTGGAATTTGTAGGCTCATTTCAGGTTTGTTCTGCTAAAATTAATTGATATATATATATATATATATATATTTGTAGATATTTGTGAATAATTTACATTCAAGATTTGATTTGATTTTGTTTAGTTATTTTATTTTTATTTTTACGTGCGAACTGTTATGGTAATTTGAATAAATTTTAGATCCGTTTTGTACTTTAATTTTTTAGTGTTATAGATGAATTTTACTCAATTTCAGTAATGAATTTTAGAACAATTATCCTGTACAAGCATATGTTGATAAAAAAGAAAAAATACTTACAATTTTACTTTTACAAATAAATAAAAGGTCAATTGATTGAATCACTGTAAGTTGCATTTAAAATATGAAAGAAAGAAAAATTCATATTCCTTCAAAATATATGAACCAGTAGAGCTATAAATTCTAGAGATACCTGTGCATTTCATTGCAAAATGTGAGAAACGACATCTTTCCAGAATCAGAAATAAAGACCAAAGCATCCTTTCCTTGCATCCTAACCCCAAAAGAAACGAAATTTAAGTTGAGGTAAAATTCTCTTCCCATATCATAGAAAATTGTTTCCATTGCAGTTAATCTTATTCAACAAAAATCACAGATCTGTTGACCTATTAACACATTTATAAACACTAACCACTGGCCGCAATTGATGTCCCAAAAACATCATTTTGAGAGTATGCTTGCTATCTTTGTACCCAAACCATCGATATCTTTAGAATTTTTATGCACTCCAATTGGAAATGCAAGTTAAAAATTATATCAACAGAACATAATGAATAGTATCTAAATTAGATAACAGTGACATTCTGATTTTCTTAACCATGAGAATCTAAAACGTTGTAGAGGCTTTTCAAGATAATTTTTTGAACAGGTATAATGAATACTACAAAACCTGTACTTGGAAGTGAGCATGCAATATATTCAGATTCTATATTTAAAGACATTTTTTTAAGAGAATAACAAAGAAATACATGTCTTCATGTCTTTGACAAATTCCATATTGAAAGAATAGTAATGAAATACCTGTTTTCTTGTTAATTTGATATCTATGATGACCAAGTGCTTTTCTTCTTTCAGCTTCTTCTGGAGTTTCTGTATCCATCCGTTGATAATATCTCAAGCGTTTTTGAGCCAGTCGTCTGTCTCTTTCTTCAGCAGTTTCTTGTGCACTTGCAGGAGTCATTTGTAATATTTGGCGGAGTGAGTTTGTAAAAATGATATTTGTTTGTAATATACCACACTTCTATTCTTTTAAGACCCTTCATATTCTATTTTAACTGCAGAGCAATTGAATGATCAGATGTAAATGTGATTATGAAATTTAAGATGAATGTTCAACTGTAAATGTGTCACTACTTAGTCTCTTCCTTCAGCAGTTCCTTGTACACTTGCAGGAGGCCTTCATATCCTTTTTTAACTGCAGAGCAATTGAATGATAGAATAGCTGTAAATGCATAATTATGAAATTTAGGATGCACTACCTAGAATGTATTGATCGACTGCAGAGAAAACTGAGTCACCAAAAGGGCAAAGTTAAAAAGTTCTGGCCTTTACCGAGTGAGCAAATCTGACTCCGAGTTCTGGAATAATTGAGTCCAAAAAGTAGCTAAATGTCCACCCAAAATGAGTCAACTCGGACTGAGTTTTGTGTGGCTTATAGATTATATATATAGTTGATGATGTCTTAGCTACTTGTTCAAACCTTAGCGCCATGTTTTTTGGATGGTCATTTGTACTAATTTTCCTCTTGGATAATGAACTCCATTCATTGTACTTATTTAACCGTCCAGCTATCACCATAATTAGTCATGGCATGGCTTTTAGGAAATTAAAGCCAAACAACATCCATGTAATGTGGAGAAAACAGAAAGTTTGACAAATGAGTAATTACTAGCTTGTAGTTAATCTAGAAATTCTCAAGAAATCAATCTAACTGAGTAAACAGAACTATAAAAACTTTCCGATGTTGGTTAACTAGGTATAGCACCCGATATTGTTCGGGCTAAATATAAATTTTAATAATATTATAAAATTGAAAACAAAAACTCACATTCTTACATTAATTTTTTTATAAGTTTTTAAATGAGTAAATTTTCAATTTCTAAATCAATAAGATATATTTATAAATTTTATTAAAATATAATATTTATTTTTTAAGGTCAAAACTTTTTTGATTAGTTTTAAATAGATATATGACATCTTAGTTTTTAAATTTATAAAATTATAGTACTCTTAAATATGTATAATTTTTTCCCATATTTACTTTTTTAAAATCATGTTTCATTTTATTAACTAACTAAAATTGAATTATAACTCAGTGTTAAATGGGCTAGACACAATTTGTTTGCTATTATTAAAATTTGGATATTTGTTTTATTTTTTTATAAATCTTTAATTAAATAAATTTTGAATTTTTAAGCTAATTGAATATAGTAATATAATTTTTTAAGATATAGGTGAATCAAATGAACACAATAAATTTATCAAAATTCTACAATATGCATGATTTAAAGGTTATATGTAAAATCATAATTAATATTAATTAAGATAGTGGAGGAGATAATGAGATTATTACATTTAATATTATAATTTCTTTATTTATTATATTTATTTAAAACTTGATTTAACTCATGAGTGATGAAAAAATATTTTTAGCTTTCACTGAATTGTGGAACAAAAATTTGAGTTGAAAGAAAATTATGTTCAAAAGTAACAAAAGTACAAATCAAAAACATAAACTGACTAAGCGAGTTTTTATCTGATTCTGATATATATATATATATATATATATATATGTGTGTGTGTGTGTGTGTGTGTGTGTGTGTATGGGCTCAAGGAAAACGAAAGATAGCTAATTTAGGTCCGGGCTTTTCATTAATGAGTGTCTTTAGAATAAGTCACAAGAAAGAGTTGAACATTTGTTGTAACCCTGTTTTAATAATAGTAAAATAATTTTCATAAAATAATATTCGTCCGAATCGAGTGATATTCACTCTTTGATTAAAAGAATATTCACCCCTTATATGCTGCACAAGATTATAACAACGAATTTATCTCTCAAAATAAGACAGACACTAGAATTTAATTCTCATTAAATATTAAATAAAAAATAAATATTTAATCAAAATCATAATAAGAAAGAAAACAATATTAAATCATTAAATATTTCAAATACGAGAAATATTTAATGGAATAAATCCACTCATATGTAAACTCATATGTAAAACATGAGTTCATTTGATTGATTGTAGTCCTATATATAAGCACCCCTTTGAAGAGATATTTTAGTATTTTGAAATGACATTTCACATGGATTGGATGGACATTTTCAATTTACTACACATGAAGGGATACATCGATCAAGTGCATTGGATGCATCTTTTAATTTCAAAATGTGTCTTTTACCATTGAACCATTATCTATTTATTTTTTTAATCATAAAATTGTTTAATTATCTCACATTTTAATCATATATTTGTATAATAAATATATTAACATATATTTATTATTTTATACCATTGAGGATTTTAAAAATCCCAAGAGAGAGAGAGAGAGAGCGGGAGTGGGGATAGTGCTGAGTTCGGTCATTGTTAAATCATCCTCCCTAAGTCCTAGTAAGAGTCAAGCTGCGATAGAGAGAGTAATCTAATATGGGATCCTTCTGAGCCTCCTTCAACTTGACGATTGTCTTTCGGTAGCTTTTCCTGGTGCTGAAGAACTTTTATTTATGATAAGCTATTGAAGATGCTTACCGTCCCTCCCTCCCTCCCTCCTCCCTCCCTCTTTATCTATGTCCTTATTGATGACTGTCTACATTCTCAGCTGGTGACTTGGATGATTTGAGCATGTTTGTTGGTTCATATTTGACATCACTATTCATTTGACTTGCAGAAAAGACCCAAAAAGATAAAAAAAAAACAAACAATTATTACTGAAACTAAATGGACATTTAATTTACTCTGTCCCATATTTAGGGATTCGTTAGATGTCTTTTATTTTTTGATAATGACATAAAATAATGTTTCATTTGTTTTTTTTTAAATTTTTTTTTTAATTTTGGAATTTTAAGTGTCAATTTGTAGAATTTTAAAATATAAAATTTAATGTAATTCACTTATATGATTGGAGCAACAAATGTTTAAATGAGTAAAACTTATTAAATAACTTACAATATTTAAATTTATATTAATTAAAATTTGACAAAATTATGTAAATTTAAAGGTCGGGATTTTAAGATTGACAGTAAAGAGTACGTACACTGATGGTCGAGTTTATTATATTTATGTTAACTTTGGTTCTCATTTCTTAAACAAAATGAATAAAATAAAATTTTACATAGAAAATGAGTAGTGGTTGAAATAAAATATTTGTCCTAAAATTTTAGTTAAAAATAAAGATAATGTGGGAATGAGAAGTGAATATTTATTCCTCTTAGAATATGTGAATTTTATTTATTCTGTTTCTACCTTTATTTTCAACTTAAATTATAGTGCTAGTTAATCATTTTATTCCAACAATTACTCAATTTTAATATAAAATTTATTTATTTTTTTATTTTTTACAACGAATAAAAATCAAATATAATATTAATATTTTAACGACACTTCTACTAACGTATAACTTAAGTACCTTTCCGTCTTCAAGAAACACATATTGTAATTTTATTTATTATTTTTTTGGGGGGAATGGGGTGACGAAAAGTATTGATATTATCCAATCCTTGACCAGTAGGGCTTCAAATTTAAAAAAAAAAAAAAAAAAAAATAAATAAAAAAAAAAAAAAAAAAAAATTCAATTATAAGCGTACTCGAGTCTGTATTTACTTTATTAGCTACCATGCCAACCGAGGACAAAATATCAAGACAAATTCCACACGGACAGATGTTAGAACATATACTCGAATTCCTTTATCAATAATTGAAGGAGAATGTCAAGTCTCTATCGCACTCACAGATGTTACAGAATCATGGTATACAAGCAACCAGCTACTTTTCTTCCTATTTTTCGAGTCTTTTTTTTTTTTAATCAACTCTAACAGTTGACTTCCCAAAAAACTTATAAAAGATAATATTTGAAAATTCAAAAATACTCCAACTCAATTTCTATTTTTACATTGAAATTATATTTTACGCTAAATTCAATCATTAAACAAAAAATAAAATCAATATATACTCGATTATATTTGACTACTCTTACATTAGAGGGTGTGCAATTTGGAGAAATATGCCAAATTCTCGATTTCGGGTGACATGGAGATAATTGATGCGATAACAAATTAAAAAGATGGTTTGTACGTGTTAAGCATTTGTTATTTTGTCTAAATCCGTTTGGAGTGGGATGACTTGCGCCTTTCTTGTGGCGTAATTAAAACTTTGCAGGTGTGTCTTTTTAACTAATAAAGTTAGGCAATTAATGTACCATCGTAAAATTAACAGTTATGTCAATCACGAGTTCAGAACGTGATGCATGCTTTTTATGATTCATTATATTCCAGTGAATCTATCTGATCGATCGATACACTTTAAAGAATCATTGGGCATGTGGGATCCACATAAATCTGATCAGAAATCAAAAATAATCAAATTATGTGATTGCTGAAAATCGATCTTGCCAAAGTTGTGACATGAAAATGAAATCATCAAATGACTTAAATAGCATATTTTTTCCGTTTTAAATTAATTGTAATATTTTTTTTACGTCTAAAATTAATTATAATATTTTATTTTTTGAAAAATTTGAGGATGTAAAAGAAACTGTGTTGTAAATGTTTCGTTTGCCTTCTATAAGTGGAGGGCCTGTATCATATCGGGTTCCATTTTCTCTTGGGTTGTTGTGAAGAACTAATAAGGGGGATCGATGACATGCCTGGAACTTAGCTGAACATTTCATCAGACCGATCTAATCATTCTTCACTCATGCAGTATAGTATGTACATATAGTGGCCATCAGCATACCTGCACCGGAGCCTCCCCCCAATGCAGGTATGCTTTGGATTTATGCAATATAAAATTATTCTTTTTTTGGAAAGACTTTCTCTTAAGGACAGGTGTAGTATATATATTGTATTATTAATATATACACTTCAGTAAGATAAAATAAAATAAAATAAAATGTATTTAGAGTCCAAAAATCACAAATGCATATATGGCCACGGTTTATAGTATTTTTTTTAAGAATAGCAATCCGTGATGGATAGACAGATAATGACGGAGGATTCTTCCATTTAACAAATGTAATTAAATAATTATGAAAAAGTCCAGCTTGCACACGTTATCAAGTGAAAAGTCAATATTAAATAGTTCTCAAATGAAGATGGTCAAAGCCACCGGAACATGAGGCCTGACCACTGGCTAACAGAACCAAAGCCGATATTCTACGAGTTCTCAGACTTTGGTGTCATTTGAATAACAAAAGCGTGACATTTGAAGCATGTCTCTCTCTTCTTCTTTTCTCTCTCTCTCTTTTTTTTTTGTTACGTTGTATTCTTGAATGTTGCACGGTGGCCCCACATTCTTCGCTATGGTCCCGATATTTTTTACATTGCGTGTCGGTTCCGAATACAAATTTGTTGTTTTAGATTTTGTTTTATTTGTTATTTTAAATATTATTTTATATTAATTTAATTTAATGATATATTATATAAAAAAATTATAATTTATAAATTAAATACAATATAACTATTAGACTATATTTAGGATAAGAGATGATATATCAGCTTTGGACTGGTCGGTCCCTCCTGCGTTTGAGTATGTAGGTCAAAACAGGCCTAATTTTCAAATTTCAGTTCACGAAACCATAACCCATTATCCTCTAATTTCTTCGTCTAAGAAAAAATAAAATTATATATATATATTGCACTTGTAATATAAATATATACAAAATAATTCTCATTGCACCTACATTAAGGTCGAAGCGAAGAGATATTGTGTAAGACAGAGTTGTTTTCAATGTTTCACTGAGTCTAAATTTTTTATTTTATTTTTTGTAACATTATTTGTTATATTTTATATATTGTTGATTTATTTATTGAAAATTATTAAAATTAGTTTAAGTGAAAAGAATGACTTGGCAAATGATACCGTGTAATAAAGAATAAGACCGGATATATACGATGAGATTTGAAATTTATTTCAGTGTAGCTGAGACTCAAACTCAAGTCTTGAACAAAAAAATTTGACCTATAAACCGCTACAACAGTATATCCTAAACAATTTTGTCATAATTTATTATATAATTAAAAATAGCACATATTTAAATAATTAAAACGGATATATTACAACATTGAAATTTTATTGTGAGATGTCCTCTAAAATCCTGGCTTGCAACCACCTGGCCACGTGTCATCTCCCTCTCTCTTTTTCATGCTATATATTGTGAGATCCTCTCCTATGAAAATCTTCCCAAACCCAGGAAATAAAATATAAAATTGTTAGTACAAGTAAAATAATTAATAATTTGTCAACACCAATGGAGAGTATAGATTCATCAACGTGGTCTCAGCAACAGCCTCAGCTCCCACCTGGGTTCCGGTTCCACCCCACGGATGAAGAGCTAGTGGTTCACTACCTTCAGAAAAAGGCTACCTCCGCTCCTCTTCCGGTGGTCATCATAGCTGAAGTCGATCTCTACAAGTTCGATCCATGGGAATTACCAGGTAATATATTCATAAAACAGATCCAAATTTTGTAAAGTTTAGAATGGATTCATCGTTTCTAAAGCCTATAAATACTTATTGTATTCGTACACAAAAATTTGCATACGAATATGCTTCGATATTTAACAAAACCAGTATAATACTACAACGATTTACTATTTATGGGCTTGTCAAATGGTCAATTCTTACTTAATATATATCACCGAAGCCAGATCAGTGTTCATCTTTATAAGTTGATGTGATGCAAGGGTCATGGTAATAAGAAATAACATTGGTTTTCAGCTAAGGCTATATTTGGAGAACAAGAATGGTATTTCTTTACCCCAAGAGATCGGAAGTACCCTAACGGGGCAAGGCCAAACCGTGCGGCGACTTCCGGTTATTGGAAGGCTACCGGAACCGATAAGCCGGTGCTGACGTGTGGGGGAACTCAGAAGGCAGGTGTTAAGAAGGCACTTGTGTTTTATGGAGGGAAGCCCCCTAAAGGGATCAAAACGAATTGGATCATGCATGAATATCGACTTGCTGACAAGAACAAATCCGGTATGAAGCCTCCTGGCTGCGACGTGGCCAATAAAAAAGACTCCTTAAGGGTAATAATATCCTGATTTGATTTTGATATTTGCTTATGTGAAAAACAGAAAACCAGTAACTCCTTTATTTTAATTTTTATTTTTATCTAGCTGTCGAGTGCAAAAGGTACATGAAATACCAGCAGTTAATTATTTTCCGTAACTGTTTTAATTTAATTTAATTTTTTGTTTATTAATTGGTTTTTGTAGCTTGATGATTGGGTATTGTGTCGAATTTACAAGAAGAATAATATTCAAAGGTCAATGGATCATGAGAGTTGTGACTCAATGAATGATATGGTACTACCATCAATACTACCTTGTTTACAAATTGGGCAGGAGAATTTGAAACTGGAAACCAATTATGGTGAGAATGAAGAAAATATGTTCGAAAGGGATAGGGACGGTTCCAGTATCTCCATATCTCTTTCTGGTTCAAAACCACAGATTTCTTTACCTTCCTCGAATCTCCTTTCCAAGCAAAATCTGCCAACATTATTCTGGGACGAAGTGCCATCTTCTTCTGCTTCGTCATCTAAAAGATTTCTCTCGGACGCGGCAAGGGCAGGTGATAATGGTTCTATTGCGAGTTTACCGAGTCAGCTTCCTCAAAATCCTCAGTTAATGTTGGGAAATCTTGGTGATGGGGGTTTTAGAAATACGGCATGTGAGCTACCTGGCATGAATTGGTACTCTTAAATTAAATCCATTCTTAGCTAGCTAGTCGACGATCGATCTACAGTTTCTGGGATGAGGGTGTATATAACTAATAGCTAGCTGCACCTTAGGTGAGGCCACATACATACATATATATGTATATATGTAGGTTGCAGAACTAAAACGTAGTATTTGGTTGTTTTAATTATATACGTATAGATGCAAAGGAATTAATACCAAGGTATTGTTGATGTAGAAAAATAAACTATATACACAGTAATATTATTCAACTTGCTGTTAATTGTGCATGGTTTCATGGTTTGGATATGTAAGTTTTGATATTTTTGGTCTACCCGACCCCGTGGTCATCAGTGTTTATTTGTTAATGGTATATTCTGGAAAACCACACACACACACACACACACACACACACACATTTATTTTTTTCAATCATGAAAGCACCAATATAAGAGGTAGGGGAACTTAGTTTACAATTATGACGACCTAAATATAATTGAACCTCAATTTATTGATTTTCTGAAGTCTCAGGTTCTTGATCAGTTAACAACCAAAAGTAATTAAGATGGAACCTCGGTCTCAAGAGAAAACATAGAGTGGAGGAAAGAAAATAAATAAATTAGAAGACCTTGCTACAAGCCGTTTCCTTCTTCTTCACAGCAGATAATGCAGGCTTTGTATTATTCCCTCCGTTTCAAAATATGATGGTACTATTGATTTTAAAAAATTATTTTTTGGCATTTTCTCAATTTTAAATTTATATGAATTTTTTGATTATAGTAAATACAATTGTGAAAATTTTAAAAATTTTGAAAAAAAAATACTATTTCGTTGAAAAAAAATAATGTTTTTTATAACCTGGAACCCCCAGGTGGTATAAATCATATAAACAAAATAAAAATAGCCACGAGATTAAAGGTGAAAGGAACATCAAAACAAAGTTATCCCGACCCCTAATGTCATATTATCTGTCGGAACATCTTAAAATGAGAAAGGAAAGGAAGAGGGAGCACGTATTATAAATTAGATGAAGAGGAAAAAAAGCATATGCAAAATCTCAAAAGCTTTTTTGACTTTAATCTAAATATCTTGAAAGATGCCTTTAAATAATATATATATATATATACACTCAAGTATTTTTCTTATATGCTAATTAATTAATGAGTTTTATTAGTCAGCTGGCATGAAGAAAACCTAAGGGTATATCGATGTGTAAGTTGAAAACTCCAGGAAAAATGAAAGAATATGAAAATTCTAAAAATGTACTCCCATTAGAGCTTTTTAATTTAACCATTTATTACACTGAAAATCGTGTTCTGATTATTGTCAGAATTTTTAGAATTAAAAATAACTGAATTTATTTTCATTAAATGTTATGCTACTATTCTCATCAATTGTTTAACATGAACTTTTTAACTTAAATTTTTAATTTAAGATAAAGTTCAATTAATTATATTGTTAAAATATTTTTCAAAGAATATAATAACTGTATACACACTTATTATATATTAATTTAATAAAATATATATAATACAATAAATAATATAATTAAAAATAAATATTTTTATTTTTAAAATTTAAAATTTTAAACTATCGAATAATATATTATTTTATATATAATAAATATCCACATAACTTTTCTCCTTTTCAAATTCTAACGTCAAGATATTTTGATATTGCTCAGGAGTAGTTTTTTTTTTTTTTTTGGTAATCATATCAGGAGTAGTTATTTTAGGGTGTTGTGTGTCGTTATCTGTCATGGGGCGGCGTGATAAGACAAGTGGGCCAAAGTATATTCGATGATCAGCAGGGAAAGGAGTGAGCTGTTGACAATTTTTATTTTTAAAATTTTTTTTTTTATCGGTATTTAAGATTTTATTTAAATTTTAAACTCGAAATTTTTAAATGTGACAGTTGATTTTTTTTATTTTTTTTATGAATGTTAAACTATATTAATAGATGTTAACAATTAACAAAAGGCTACATGCTTATGAAAGAAAAATAAATAATAAATAAAAGAATTACCACATACTTGAAAAATGGCTTTCCCTTTACTATGGGGTCTACATATCTCTTTCCTACTGTCATCAAACCAAATGGAATAATCTTCAACTAATATCTTATAAAACCATACAAATTTATTTTATCCTTTAATTGCACTGCATCGATCTTACAGGGGAAGATTTTGCCGAAGCTTACCTTTAATTTAATGAATGCACATAGGAGGATCTACGAAACATTCATATATGATGAGGAAGCTGTACATGTTTGAGATTTGGTGTTCATACGTATATGTTTAAGTTATATATGGGTGTATAAATTTATGCGCAATTTATCTAATTGAGATTAATTCATGACCTCACTTGCATTCATACATTTTTAAGATTACTAGTACAAATTGTAAAATAGAAAAGTAAAAACTTCATCAAGTTACCAACTGACAGAATAGTCCGACGCAACTGATGATGGAATGCAATAATGAAACTCTTAGGCTGATGAAAGCCCAGTAGCCTCCAGTGGCCTTCTCATATTTGGGCCCAACAAATATGAACAGAAGAATATTTTAAAATCAAAGAGGTCCAAATCTTGAGAGAGATTGAAAGTGCAGTTTTAACTTTCAAGATAACTGGAATCATCAATTGGCCTAAAATAGTCTCCTGGTATCTCAGCCCTATCCCTTTATAGCCAAAAAAATGAATTTTTAAATCAAATTTTAACAAATATCAGGGGGTTCTGTGGTTTTTTTTTTTTTAATAAAAAAAAAAATCTATAAATAAAGAAGATGGATTACAAATAAGAAAAATTGTAATATAGTATCACTCTTCACCTTATCGGTTGGAGTAGTGAAATACTGCTAGGATCCCAATTTAGGATACCAAAAATGCCCCCAAATTGTATTACGTTGTGTCACGCAATACCAAATGGTACAATATCTTAATAAAAATTGGGACATTTTCAAGATTCAACGCATTACTCTTTGTTTTTTTTGGTACATGAGAATATAACAAACAGCTAACCGTGGCGAGGCCACTCAACTGGGGGCGTGTCCAGAATGACGAGTCTTTCATGATTCACAGCTCCTTTCTTGGCCAAAAAATCAGCACACCCATTCCGTTCTCGCAGAGTATGTGATATATTACACTCCCACTCCTGATGCATTAAATCCCTGCAATCTTGGATGATCTCTCCGTACAAGTTATCCCCAACATTTGCACGCATGATTAAGTTCATTGTTGTTTCAGAGTCCAATTCCTGGATAACCTTTCTTATTCCTTTTTCCCATGCTAGGATAAGGCCTTGCCGAGCCGCTTTAAGTTCTGCAGCAGTATTTGTACATGCACCAATATGTCCCAGAAAACCCCCCATCCACTTTCCATTGTACGACCTTATTAGACCACCCATGCCTGCTATTTCTCCATGCGCCGTTGAGCTTCCGTCGGTATTTACTTTAACCCAGCCGGCAGGGGGGACGATTCCACCGAACCCATCTTCCGGTTTTTATACGGCTTAGCTCCGGGGTCTCCCAAGAAACTGTGATCTCCTTCACCAACTTCTTGATCTCCTGGCTTACCACTATAGGCGGAGTATCCACATCATCAAAAATCTTTTTATTTCTATTCTTCCATATTAACCAACAAGTCACTCCAAAAGTAATATCCCAGTCCTCATCTACATGTTTAGAATTACTCTTACCTGATGTGTTTTCCTTTAGCGAGTCGTGGATCAGTTTAGAGGAAAAATTCAAATGCTCCAATCCAGGTTGGACCTCCTCCCAGATCTTTCGGGCTATGGTGCATTCTCTAAGGACATGTCCCACATCGTCTTCTCCCTGATCACACAAGTTATAGGTGCTGTCCTCCGTCGTACGCCTACTCAACCTGAGCTTATTCGTAAGCAGTCTTTCATGAGCGGCGAGCCAAATAAAATGGTTAATCTTATTTGGGTGCCTGATAGTCCAAACCCATTTCCGGTTGGTATTTATTCCAACCTCTTCAATCTGGTTTAAAGACTCATAAGCCGACTTGGTGGAGAAGCTTCCATTGGAAGAGGGGTTCCAACAGATTGTGTCAACACCATCTCGGATCCTTCAACTAATTGGTGTGCCCCAGATTTTTTTCAATTCTCTCATTGGGCAGAGTGGTTGAGATTCCACATAGATCCCAATTTCTGTCCTCGTCAATGATATCTGCTACTGTGAGACCCACATCCGCCTTTTCAATTGGATGTTGAAGAAGATAATAGGTGTATCATCCGCCCAGGTGTTATTCCACACATTGACATTAGCCTGATTTAACCCTCCATCGGACATTCCCTTTGAGGACTCTTGCTCCAGTTTGAATGCTTTTCCAAATATGTGATTTTCCCGTCTTACACCCACCATTGAGAATGCTCTCCTTTTTCAAGTATTTGTTTCGAAGAATTTGGCACCAGGTAGCATCATCACCTTTGGCAATCCTCAAACTGAGCTTAGCAAGCTGAGCCTTGTTCTGGGCTTCCATAGAACGAATTCCCAGACCACCTACGTCCCGACTGGAACAAACAGTTTTCCAGTTGATAAGGTGAACCTTTTTCCTCTCACCGGTATCCCCCCCATTTGAAATTTACAGTTAAGGCGATCCAAGTTTTTGCAAACACTAACCGGGAGGGCAGTGGTTTGCATCACATAGTTCGGGATTGAGGAAGTAACTGCTTTAATCAATGTAGTTCTCCCTGCCAGCGAGAGACAATGAGATTTCTATCCTGCTAGTCTTGCTTGGACTTTATCCACCAGGTAACGGTATGTATTCTTATTCACCCGCTTGTGGAGGAGTGGCACCCCAAGATACTTACCCAGATCCTTAGTGATAGGAATTTCAGCAGCTCTTGAGAGGTCCCTTGCTGTTTGAATACTAGCATTTTTGGACAGAAAAATCTTAGATTTATTCCTGCTTATTTTTTGTCCAGATTGATCACTGAAATCCTCATGGCAGTCCATAACCGTATGAAGCTGGTCAATAGAAGCCTTGGCAAATAAAAGAAGATCATCCGCAAACAAAATGTGAGATATAACAGGCCCTCCCCGAGAGACTTTCACCAGGGTCCATTCTTTGTTATGGACCCTTTCTTCTACCATTGCAGCTAGCCGTTCTAAACAAAGGACAAAAAGATAAGGAGACAGTGGGTCCCCTTGCCTTAGCCCCTTGGTAGGTTTAAAAGTGTTCGTCACTTCACCATTGAATAGGACAGCCAAGCTGGAAGACGACACACAGTTGATGATGAGGTTTATCCAGTTGGTAGGAAATTTAACAGCTCCAAAGTTTCTCGCAAGAACGTCCAATCAATCCAATCATATGCCTTTTCAAGATCCACTTTGATCGCCATAGTGCCCCATTTGCCATTCAATTTTTTAAACGAGTGGATCATTTCCTGAGTTATCACAATATTATCCATGGTTTGCCAGCCAGGGATAAAGCTTGACTGGTTTGACCGATAATCTTACAAAAAAGCCGTCTCAGTCTATTCACTAAATTTTTTTGTGACAGCTTTATAGAGCACACTGCATAGACTAATTGGCCTTAGGTCTGAAACTTTTTCCAGGTGCTCGACCTTGGGGATTAAGGCAAGAAAGGTGTGGCTCACATTCTCCGGCATAGTGGAAGTGTTAAAGATTTCCTTAACCAGTCCACATGTTTTACTGCCCAAAAGATTCCAGTATTTTTGGTACATCACAGCTTGTATCCCGTCAGGCCCAAGGGCCTTATACGTACCAATCATCTTCATAGTATTCCAAATTTCCAAGTCACTAACCGGAGCTGATAGTGTTTCTCTCATTTCTGGAGACAAGGCAATGGCCGGACCTGGTATAGACATTACAGGTTGAATTCCTTCACTTGTAAACAGAGACTTAAAATGCCCACATACCATATTTTGGAGCTCCTCCAAATCAGTGCACCACGAGTCGTCTGTGCGTTTTAGCATCGTTATCTTGTTCTTTGATCTTCTAATGAGGGTTGAAGTACGGAAGAAACGAGTGTTGCGGTCACCGCACTTGAGCCACTTAATATGGGATTTCTGGCACCAGAGTTTCCTCTTGCCACAAAACTCCATTGTACTCTTTTATAAGGTCTCTCTCTAGGCTTCCTAGGGAATCTGAATTATGCAAGCTGAGGCTCTTTTGGATCCCCTGAATGTGAGCTAGAAGCCACCTTTTCCTTCTGTAGATATTCCCAAATACCTCCTTGTTCCACTCCATGGCCCTTTCCCTGAACTTTGATTTCTGATCAAAATTGTGCCACTGTTATTATCATAAACAGATTTCATCAACTCACCAAAATTTTCATGTCCTAGCCACACAGGTTCCATATGAAACGACCTGTTACTTGGAGCAGGGGCTGGGATCCCCTCCAAGTCAACTAAGAGAGGGCACTGGTCAGAATACCTACTGGCTAAGTGACAAACCAATGCTTCAGGGAACTGAAGTTTCCATTCATTATTTGCAAGGGCACGATCCAGTCTTTCCCGGATAATGTTAAAGCCCTCTCCTACCATTAACCCAGGTATGCTTTGGGCCTTTAAAACTCAAATCTAGCAACTTGCACATTCCCACCACTTGGTTGAAGTTAGCCACTCGTCTTTGGCTAGTAGGGTTGCCCCCACTCTTTTCCTCCTGAGATGCCACTTCATTGAAATCCCCAATAGTCTAAGGGATATTCAAGTTGTTGGCCATATTCACCATATTCCCCCACAGTCCATCTCTAAGAAGTGGGTTTGTGTTAGCATAAACTGCAGAGCAAAGCCAGTCTGGCTCATTATTTCTAGAAATTAAAGCGTTGACCTTTTGGGAGGATGAGATAATATTAACCCTAACCAACACAGAATTCCAAAGCAGAAAAATGCCCCCGGATCTTCCATCGGCATCCACAATAAAATTTCCATCAAACCCTAGCTTATTAGCCGCCCTCTGAGCCATGCCATCAGCTAACCGTGTTTCCAGAAGTATCACCACAATTGGTCGATGGATTTTCACCAATTCTCTAAAATTTCTACAGAGCTCTGCATTCTCAGCTCTCCTGTAATTCCATGAGAGGACTTTCATCGGGAAGCTGAATAAATCAATGAGGGGAGGAGGCAGAGTCGAGACCCCTCTCGTTGTCAACAATTGATCAAGATTTTGGGAAGGAAATCTGCGCCTCCATCTCTCCCATAGGTGATGGAGTATCGTGACATCGTAGATCTGCTGGTCCCCCAACACATAACTCTTTCAATAATATACTTATGTATGAAATCAAAAACGTCCAAGTTTGCCTTCCAAGATTTCCAATGGTTCTCTATTACAAAGTTCTAAAAATTTAATAAACAAATTTAAACGATAGAGGGAATTAGCTCTTAGAAGAGTTTAAACAAAGATTCAAATTTATACATTCAAACAATTTAGACAATAAAAACGATAAATTGACTAATCGGACCTAAATGGAATGCCCATTACACGTTAATGCATAAACATCAAGTGCAATGCATACAGATTCTGTATTAATTATCATTACGTTGTGGAATTTAATTTGACTGGTATTATTATACTCCAGTCTCCCTGTTAGTGCTGCGTCAAACGTAACGGCTGATGATTATTCACACCTCCACGTCAAGGTCAAAGACCGCACAAATATATTAGTACTCAGTCAACGACTCGGTCATACACCCCATAACTTTTAATTAAAAATGGAGCGCTGGTAAATTATTACAAGGTATTTTCCAAAAATTGTAGTCAACCATTCATACACATTTATCACCGCCCCCATAAATTATGCAAATACAAATGCAGAGGAATCCATTTGTGACTATTTCATTTCAAACGGTTGAATAAGCTCAAGATATATAGACATATATAGACTTGTACCTTTCTTCACTTGAAACAAATGCAAAGCATCTCCCCCAAGAAAACAATGGGAAGGCTTCAAATTCAGGCAAAGCAGTCATCAGTTGCCGGCCATAGAGCTGAAATGTATTCGCGGAGTAGTCTTGTAAGATCTCCAAGGCCTCCTCACATGAACATCCGCTCCTCGTCCCTCCGGTCAACGTTAATACGGGAGAGCCGCCGCGAGGCGGCACCTAGGGATAAACTGAGGGGGCGTAATGCACACAAAGAGGTGGTGAGCAGGGCATTGACACCACCTACTCAGAGACTTAGCTGGAGGTGGTGGAATTTCCGGCCAACACCAAGTCGCCTCTCTAATATGTCCATGGTTTGAACTGTATTCTGTCCAAATACTATTTGTCCTGGAAACAGGTTTGGTGACTAAGTGTATTCCGGTGAGGGTAAATATATAAAGATATTGATGTAATTCTAGTATATTGTCTACGTACCATTGTAGACTTCTCTATAGCCATACCATTGTAGACTTCTCTATAGCCTCACATACACATAATATTCCAACCAAATTCAAGTAAGAATTGTTTGCAAAAAGGTTGTTCAGTGATCCCGATTGTCAGCCAGATAAGGTCTATGCAGTCAACGCATGGAAGCCTTTGGTCAACAGGGATCATGCCAAGTGCTAAGGTGAGCAAATGGCCAAAGCCATTGACTAATATTACCTCCATTCTAAAATAAAAGAACATTATTGGCTTTGATTTTGGATGTTTCCAAATTCAAATAAACATGAATCCATTTTACTTTTGAAAAAAATTATATTTTGCAACTAGTAGTATTTTTCAAATAGTTCAAGATTTTCACAATTGTATCGAGTATAACCACATAAATTCATAAAATTATAAATTTAAAAATATTAAAAATCAACTTTTTAAAGTTAGAAATGGAGGGAGTGTATCCTAAATCTTTCTTATTACTGCTTATATGTAACATCAAGTCTTTAAAACCTAAATCTACTCATCATCCCAAAGAACGAACTGATTGAATAATTGGTCGACTGCACGTATTGATTGTAATCAAGTCCTTATGGGGTACAAGTACACTGCATAAATCACTGGATGCATGCAGTCTCCCACCATATACGTGCACCATCATAAACTATGTGTGAGTGGCCCTAAGACGAACTCGGTAAAAATTAAACACAACAATAAAAAGAAATTTGAAATGCAACAAAACGTCGAAAATCACTCAAGTAATTTCCATAAATTGCATAGCTTGGAGAAGACTCCTATCCCTTCTCATCCGTCACACCCTCTTAAGATAAAGCACAAATATCTTCTCCAAGTTTTTCTTCAACATTTCAAGAGAAAAAACAACCACTAGAGAGAAATAGAGCAGAATTAAGGTGTTCTTACATCAAAATGGGCCTGAATGATGTCTTGAGTTCACTAAAGATACGGACAAGACATAGAAATCCTAAAAAGACATGGTAAGTGCTGTTCCAAACTGCCGCCCATAGTCTGATCAGGGCTGCTTTGCTTTGGCTGGAACCACCCAACATTATTGAAAAGGAAAAAGGGCCTGAAAATCAGGTGTTATTTTATTAGAAAGTACTATTTTAGAAACTGAAAAGTCAAAAAATTCAACAATGATAGTTACCTAACAAAACTGCAAGTAATACCGAGAAAGCGATCCATGTAGAGGAAAGCCAACTAGACCTGATCTAAACTTCTCTGAGTAATATCATATTCAGTGTTCGAGTTAAGCTAGAACTTTTTCGCTTATTCTTTCAGGGAATGGACCTTATTTGAGGTATTGAGGTACGCCCCTCTACACGACTGGAGCTCCTACAAGGAAGCTCTTGAAATAAACCCCTGTCTTGGCGAAAATGATGATAAGTGGAATGGTTTATTCTCTAGGGGATTGGATTATACAAGTTAGTTGGTGTTTGAAACAATTAATTTCAGTCTTTTTGCTGAATTTGAATAATTGTTTCATAAATTTTAAACCATAATTTAGGATGTACCCTGCCGGAAACAAGGTAAAAAGTAAACAATTGCCCCTATCAAGGCACAGATGAAAGTAGCTTCTTTCAGCAAACTACGTAGAAACACATCCATTCTTGCATTATATAGAAATTAAGAATTTATTATCTCCTCTCGCTTGTTTATAAAAACTTCATAACCCTCTCCCAAAGTTATTGCTATAGAACCCCTAAAGCTCTTCTCTAGCGTACACTATGGATGGTAAGGAAGAAAGTAACAGACTGATTTGTCATGATTGGGATATGGTCACACATTGCCCTATCTGGACCTAGCCAAGAACCTCTCAATGAGAAACTTCCATGGTTTGCTCTATACCCCATATTTATAAACATACAATAATTAATATTTTAGAATTTATGTCATTATATGAGTTTAGTAGAATGGTAAACTTACTCATAACTTATTGAAGTGATCCAGTTTCAAATCATGACAACTATAATTAATTTTTTAAAAAGAAAAAATGTCAAAGGATAAAAGTGTTCAAAAAATGCTAAATATTGAACCAAAATGAATGTGTCTTGTTCTTTATATATATTCTATTAATTCTAATTATATTAATACATATGCAATTAACATACACACATTATACCAATATGTGCATGTAATCCAAATTCGTAGTCATATTTCATCATAAATTTCTTCCCTTCAATCAATCTTCTCCGCGTGAAATGACTTATATATCAATTTTTAGAGTTGTATCCATGCCATCCTACAAGAAATGGTCAAGATTAATTTATCTTCCCATAGAACAATCAAATTAAGGGTTAAAACTGAAGAACATAAGGAAGCACGACAGTCGAATTATACTACATTAGAAAACTCTTAAAGAAGCAGGAAAATGAAAAATTTCACGATGCGAACGGTGTCGTTTGAAGAAACTCAAAGGTATTTATACTACACTCATCTTTTTTTTTTACGAAATTTAATGGTCAGTTGTCACACATATATATAGCAAAAGAATTATAAACATAAAACTGTTTTCTAAATTTATCCACAAAATAATCAACAATTAGAAGAAAAATAAATATTTGTCATAAACATAAAATATCATACATTAAATCAAACAATCACAGCAACTGCTAAAGAGAATTGCAACTCCCTAAAAAGTCTTGAAAAAATTGAAATAAACAATGACAATTTTATAGTGACTCATACAAAAGATCAAAGGGTATTCTCAATTTAAAGACAAGAGGCGTCAAGAACTCAAATTTATGTCTACATAAATGCTTTTGTACACGGTAATGAGTTCAATTATAATATCAAAATATAGTCTTTTATAGTCGAGACGTATCCGTAGCAATTAGATTCAGCACCTGTAAAAAATTCTTATCAATTAAAATATTTTTTTTTGAACAATTGCCACAATATATTATTTTATTTCAAAAATTAAAGTGTTATTTATATATAAAATAAAAAAAAATATTGATTGATTAAAACGAAATATTTTTTGTATTTCTTATAAAAGTACTAAATAAATAGTTTTGAGAAATTACAATTCACAACTAAGAAGTAGTAGATAATAAGTCCTTCAACTCAAGTTGTGAATCTTCAAATTATTTTAGCACATATTTTGTCAGAGTAATTATTGATATTCATATTGAAGACTTGATATTTGAGATTAATTTAATCATAAGAATTTTGTTGATATGTTGTTAACAACAATGATAGTTGTGATTGATATTTTCAACAAATCTTATCTAATGCTTTCTACAATATGTATAATAAATGGTAATGAGGAGTTTAAGAAGGAACGATAGTCAGCTGCAAGCCAAATAACAAATCCAAGTTAAAAAAAAATGATAAAGGTAATAAAATATTATATTAACTTTAATTGCAAAAATAAAATATATAATGAAAAGAAACATGTATGGAGTGACTACACAATTGAAATGTAGACAATACTAAAACAAAGCATCATATATTATATTTTTATAAGAATAATGCATCAAAATTTAATCAAAATTGCTTCCAATCAATTTCAACTTTCATAGTGTTTAAGGAAAAACAATTAAGATAATGTAATGCATATAATAGCTATTCTTAGATCGAGTTGTGGACCTGTGGTGACAGTGTCCTTGTATAATCACTTGTCATTTTTGGGAAACGAAAACAAAAGTTGGTCGTCTATCAGGGTCTAGACGCTAGAGTGCACTTGACAATTTTCTTTTGAGGAATTTTTTTTTTTTTTAATAATTAATTTGCACTTGGACAAATTTATTTTGAACAGTTATTGTTTTCCTACGTCAGTTGGATTTGCAAGTTGCAACGGAGATAAAAGGACTCGTTTGGTAGAAACTTAAACAATTGAAATAGTTGAAATCAAACGTTGCTGAAGTTGAGTTTTCAGCTGAAGCAGAGTTTGAAAAGTTAAAATCTTATTTTGTTGTTATCAACTTATACAACTTAAATTAAATTGTTGTTTGATAATAATTGTAGCAATTATAACTAAAATGATTAAAATTAAATAAATTATATGAAAATATTTGTTCCTATCGTTCACATTATTATCTAGTTTTTAAAAAATAAATTAAG
>JAUMHB010026059.1:0-23813 GCA_032359685.1 Pittosporum tobira
TGGGAAAGTTTGAGGACCACCTTGTGAGCACACCCGTGTGAAAATAAAATTAAAAAAGAAAATGTGTCCAATAAAAGCAGATTCGTTCGTTCGTCGGATTAAAACAGATTCAGACATATGTAGGAGAAGATCAATGGCAAACATGGTGATTGATTAAGTTGCACTTGGAGATGATGAACCACACGTGACATTGATGCTTAGTGAGGGTGCACTTGGACCCCACAACGCTGACTATAAGTCCTTGTGGACTGATATTGTTGGTGACTAGAATCCTTAGGCACACATATATATACGTGTGTATGTATTTATGTGAATGAACTAGCTAGATCTTAGTTGAAGTGAAGATTTATTAGGTAGTGTCAAGGGAGCAAATGGGGAGGTTGGTAGAGAAAATTGCGAAGTTGAAGAGAGTGGGGAGACAACAAAGAGGAAAGTTCTATATTATGAGGGCTTGCATCAGTATGCTTCTATGTTGGGACAAGTATTCTTAGGGGCAACAACATTTTTGCAGCTCTCAGGAGTTCTTGAAAATCTTTTCTTAGCTTTTTTTTTTTTTTTTTTTTTAATTCTACTTCTTTTTCATTGGAGTTTATTGGAATTTTTGTATTTGTATTTGAACCATATATGTAAATTAATTTTAGAGTGAAATAATTTAAATGAAAAATTACATCTTCACACACGTGTTTTTCTTTGTCATAGTTGGCACGCATGCACACACGTTCCAAGTATGTTGTTTCTCTATATGAGTACTCCATTTGATGTGCAAATTGGAAAGTTGGGAGTCAAATTCAAAAATTTATCCCTCTTCCTCTACCGAATCTAAATATTTTGTCTCAATTTCTCTCATCATCTATCTATATCTTGAGACTTTTTCTAATTTAAGGCAATATTTAATTAATATATATCCAAAAATTTTACATAAATGAAAAAATTAAAGGAAACTCCCCCAATCAACTTATTTACAATCATGTATGACATTCTAATTTCTAACTTTAAAAAGTTTTTGACATTTTTCTTACTAATTTTTCTTCAAGTTTCTTGTAGGTTGAAACATTTGAAATGTTGTCAGCCACTTTTAACTATCATGCAACAGTATATTTAACATTAGACGTTAGGTTCAAGATTGAAATATGTTACAATTTTCTTGTAAAATATGAAGAAGGTTAAAGTTAAACTTTTCACATTACCATTTCCAACAAGACTTCAAAATTCTATAAATATATATAAGAGAAAAATATAGATATTGTAGTATAATACAGTGTTTTCTGCTGATTGAACAATTTTAACAAAATAACATTGTTTATTTAAAAAGTTATAACGATATAGCAAGTTACACTTATTATGTTTATTCGCAACCTGTATATATATTTGATTAAACCATTTAAAAAACTAAGTAGTATACACATAATATATTTTGTATAATTTATAATTTAATATTTGACATCTGATATAATAGTAATATATATTATTGTACCTTAAAATCCATATATGTCACATAGATAATTTTGTATTAGGAAATTTAAAATTAGAATGGTGGGCATGATTTTAATTTATGACAATCAAATTAAGAGATGAATTGAGTACACCAATATATTGAAAATATAAAATTTTTATAAGTTATGAAAGTATGACCTGATTGATGTTATTTTTACAATAGTGCTTAGAAATAAATAAATAATTCCAGAAAAGCATGGTCATTTATATATGTCAACACAGGACATTAAATGAATAAGATAATTCTAATTTTATTTATAATATTAATTTATTAACTAATATTTGAAATTACGTCCTGTTTAAATTAAATACGACTAATATCAAATCTAAATAAATAAAAATTTATTAAATAAATTTACCATCTACCTTTTGCACGGTGTAAGTGTGTAACCACCAACAACTGCACCTACTCCTCACCAATCTCTACTTTTATCACCAAGTGGGCCCCTTCGGTTGTACAGAACACTCGTGTTATCCGGTCGTCACATTTTATTTTATTTTTACCAAAAATGCTGATTTTAACCTCGTTTCCAAATTAGTTGATATGGCTGATGATGCATTTCAATTAAAATGAATCTATCAGCACCTTCTTCAGCATCTCTCTCTTCCTCCGCCTCATCGTCTTCCACCGGCTCTTGGTTATCCGGCATTGTCCGCGGCCGTTTCGACAAGTCCAGCAGCTCCAAAATGGCCACCAATTCCACGGTCCCCGCCGGTGACAGTGTGGGCCCGATTAATAAGAAGGGGCAGTTCCGTGGCGTTATGTTCAAGTACGGTCCCAAGCCAATTCAGGTTCGGCAAATCATAAATTTATACTGTAATTTACTTTTCATTATGAAATTGAAATTCGAAATTTTAGTGTGATCTGATTTAGGCCTGAAAATTGAACCGCCTGTTCGAATTTGAGTTCCATTTAGAGAGTTCGACTATAATTTGATTCGAGCCTAGACAAATTCGAATAAATAAAATTTAGCCTAATAGAATCCGAGCAGAAATTTCATGCAATTCAAACCGAGCTAAATCCGAGCACTGAGTCGAATCTGAAAAGCTACCTGGTTAGTTCAGTTTGACTCTTTTTCAGACATTAGATTTTTAATATGGTGTTTGAATCCTTTTAGTTGCTTTTTAATATTATGTGATATTTACTGCAACAAGGTAGATTGGTTTTACTGCTAGAAATCTAATCATATGTACACTATTTAATATTATGTGATATTTAGGTTTCCTAAGAAAAGAAATTATGATAAACTATGTGAGGGCATTGTTAATGGAGGGGCTTTGCTCTTAAAAATATCCATGCACTGGAAGGCTCCATAGTATTTATGTTTTAGCGGTTCATATTTGGTTAGGATGGTGGAGGGGTTAGTTTTATTTCTTGAATTATAGGGACTGCAAATCCTCTAGTGGTTTTATTTAAAAATTATCTTAATGTTTTCTTTTGGATTGATTCTGTGATCAAAACAAAGGGAGAAATTATTTGCGAAGAAACCTCAATTTGATGAATGTCAAAAATTCTTTGTTATAGGTGAATTTGGCCCAGTTATAGGGAATTGAACAAGCTGCCCTGGAGTTATATGATTATCACAAATTTAACTCGATCTCATATCACATTACCAGAAGTTTCAAAGTTTCAATATTAATATTGAATTCTTTCTGCAGGTTGCCTTTAAAACCGGTGATTATAAACAGCAAGTCATTTTTATTGGTGGACTGACAGATGGATTTTTGGCTACCGAGTATGTCAATATATTTTTGCTTTCTTATAATTATCACTAGCGGAATTAATATATTCTTCCCTTCAACTGGATTCCATTAGAGATTAACTTACCACCAATCCATTATAATACAAAGTATTTTTTTTTGGATAAGTGATTGATTTAATTCATAAAAAACCATCAAAATGGGGTGAACCCGAGTACACGCAAAGTATACATAAACATAAGAGAACAAATAGCCCTCAAACGGAAAGCCTATATTAGGCTCGCAAAGCAAACTCTCCCAAAAAGTTTATAAAATGTATGGTCAAACTAGGAAACACCTCCTTAAGCCAAAAGAAAAGAAGATTAAGAAAAAGACTTTGGATATGACATTAATTTCGAGGGTTAGTAAGTACACAATGCATCACATTAATTTGACGACCAACTTCTTCGAGGTCTTCCTCAGCGGCCTCATCTTGCAAATCATAAGGTCCTTCAACATCAAGGTTTTGGGGTTCTTCCTCGTCTTTTGGTTCATTAAGAAGTCCCACTCGAGCTTTATGTGGGCACTCAAAGAACTTGTGACGGGGTTCGTTATACTTGTAGCACTTCTCTTGGCTATTAAGTGTTCCACGTCCCCTCTCCTTGTAGTCCCTACTTGGCCATTTGTGGGATTGGTACCCCTAGGATTACTTTGTGAGGGAAAAGGTCAATTTAGTGGAGTATTACGACTACCACTCGGGCCCGAGTAAGAAGCCACCTTTTTAAATGAGGCTTCTTTCAACTGATACTCGTGTTCGACGACTAACTGATAAACATCATCAAGGGTAGTGAGATTTATGGTCAGAATTTTATCCCTTAGCTCAAGTCTCAAGCCATTTCTAAACCTCGTAATTGTCCTTCGACTATCTTCGACAAACTCGCAACGTTCCATCAACTCTCGGAACCTGGTGTGATAATCGTCAACAGACATAATACCTTGGCGCAGGTTGTCAACTTGCTCAAACATAAGGTAGTTCCTCTTCAAACGAGCCTTCATTTCCACCCAGTGCCTAATAGGCGGCTAACTTGAGCGGTCTAGCTCATTTTCTACGCTCGACCAATATGAATCAGCCTGTTTGATCAACTTCATCTTTGCAAAACGAACCTTACGATCCTCCGACATTGCATACCAATCAAAAAACTTATCCATACTAGACAACCAGTCAAGAAACATTGTAGGATTCGATTTACCATCAAACTCTGGCGCCTCAACTTTAACTTTACTCGAGTCATCCTCAAAGGTGCGTTCGTAATAGTCAACATGCCTAGGTGCCTCATACCCATAGGGTTGACGCTCAAAGTCCTGAGGACCTCTATACTCGTGCTGTCTCCTCTCAATATACCTACGATCTGGGTACTCTCTCTCTCTGCGTGGCTCAAGGACACCTCTATGTGGCTCATGGATCTGTTTATGCGGCTCAGGGATATGAAGGATCTCTCTATACGGCTCAGGGATTTGGAAAGGTGCACCCTCGTTAACAAGACCGTAGTTATTTCCTACAGGTTCATCTATAGGGTGCTGAACTGGTTCTCTCTCTTCAATCAGACGGACCCTTTCAGACAATGCTCTCACGCTTCCTTTCGTTTCACCTACGTCTACTTCAATTTTAGTTAACCTTTTGAGTATGAGAACTATGTTTTGTTCCATATTATTTCCTGCCATAATTGGATTATATTTGGTCCCTCTACGAGTGGTCATGCAAATGCAAAGCTGAGATAATTAAGAACATTATGCAATCGCAGATTTAAAGCCAATGAAAACCAGCAAATAATACTCAACAAATAGGAATAATTATGCAATTTAATAAAATGAGCCGAACAAATTCTCAGAAAAATTAGCACTAAGCAACAAGATGGAAGTTCTAGTGACTTAAGTAAAAATCTATATTCTGATTTTTATTTTTTTTAAATGAGCCTACTGATTATAATGATACTGAAATTAGAAACATCTTAGGTATTACAATAATGGTGACAAAAGATGCACTGTACTGCAACTTAGGACGTCCTAACAATTGTCTCTAAATTAAAAGAATAATGGCTTGGTACAGAGGCATGTGACTGAAATCAAATACTGATAAAAAAATGCAAGCTGGCAGGTTGGGGTTCCAAAGAATATGGCTAAAGTGGACAAGTGGATTGAGTGGGTGGTGATATATGTGAAAGGTTCCTCTTGTGCACATCAGACACACATCAACAGATATAGAGAATAATATGGAGGAAGAAAGTCTCGCAAAACTTGCAGCGACGCGACGTAGGTTCCGATGACTGTTGCAGGAGTAAATCCACTAGTAACCTCGCCAGTTCTACCTCTTCTCTTTCTCTAATCTGTATATGGGCTATTCTGGCGTCAGTCTAGTTCTCCGGTGACCGAGCAGCGGTGTTGGAGGTGACTCGAGAACCAACGTGAAGAAAAGGCTGCTCCTTTATTTGTTTACAACCCGAAAAGACATAAAGATTCAGCCTTTAATGGAGAGTCGAGGCTGATGACGAGGTGCAATGGTGTTATCGACAAACTCCGGTAGATTTGTCGTTGGATTAGGGTTCCGGTGAAGCAGCGGCCGCGATGCGATGGTGACAGGTATGGTTCAGGATCTCCCACTAATTTAGAAAATCAATGGAGAAACTAGGGCTCTGATACCACTTTGATGCAGGACAGCTTCGAGCACGAGATACTTGATGGTAATCGGTAGGAAATAACGAATAAAAGCAAAAAATTTAACTAGGGATTAGGACTTTCAAAACTAATCTTCCCCCTAGGATCTCTTGATCTCAAGCAAGATAGAAAACTCAGCATTGGTTATTCAATAATAATAATCTGTTCTTTCCTTGCGGGAGTACACTGTATATAAAGGAACATACAGAAACCCTAATTGTACTTTAAAAGACCAAAGTACTTAAATTATTAAAATAAAATAACAAAACCCAAGATAACGTGTGAAATTATAACAATAAATAACTGCATGAAATTATGCACGCCCACGACGTCCCTTTGGGCCTGGACCGATCCCTATCATAAGGCCAAAAGTTCAAGTCAAAAGTCAAGATCTTGCCCCTGGGGAGCTATGATATGGTGCTAGGGGTGGATTGGATAGGCAAAAGGGGGCCTCAACTTGGATTTTCAAAAGAATCACATGTATTACTATCAAGAGGGAGGGAATATTGAGTTACATGGGATATTTAAGTGGTCTATGCCTGAGCTAAAAATGATTATTGTGGAGGCTTTTTGTAAGGATTTTAACCCATGCTCTTGTTTGTTATGAGCCCCATCAAGGATCAAGACCAGTGCTAACCCACCTTTCAAGTTTGGCCCAAGGCATTAAAGATAAGCTCAAGGAGTTTCAAGAACTCTTCAGAGAACCTGAGGGCTTACCACCAAAGAGGGAAATTGAGCACCACATTGAACTCAAAGAAGGGGCCCAAACTTTCTCTCTAAGACCATACAGGTAGTCATTTGATCAAAAAAATGAAATAGAAAGGCTGATAGAAGAAATCCTCAGCTCTGGCATCATAAGCCCTAGTAGTCCCGTTTTGCTTCCCTCATCCTCTTGGTCAAAAAGAAAGATGGTACATGGAGATTCTGTGTGGATTAACAAAAGCTCAACTCCATGACCGTTAAAAGTAAATTTCTTATACCTCTCATTGAGGAACTATTAGATGAATTGTTTGGAGCTTTGTATTACTCAAAATTAGATCCAAGGCAAGGGTATTTTCAGGTTGGTGTTAACTTAAAGGACAGGGAAAAAACAGCTTTTAGTACCCACATGGGACACTATGAGTTCAAGGTCATGGCTTTTGGGCTTACCAATGCCCCAACAACTTTTCAGAGTTTGATGAATAAGATATTTGAACCTTATTTGAGGAAATTCATATTAATTTAGTCCAAGAACTGGGAGTCTCGTTTGGAGCATCTCCAAAGAGTGTTTGAGCTAATGAAGGAGCATAAACTGTTTGCTAAGCTGAGTAAATGTGAGTTAACCTTGAGGATGTAGCTGTGGATCAATCAAAAATTGAGTGTGTACTAAATTGGCCCACGCCTACAACTATAAAAAGTCTAAAAGGGTTCTTGGGCCTCACAAGCTACTATAGGAAGGGCTATGGAGTAATAGCAAGGCCCTTGAACAAGATGCTACAAAAAGAAGCCTTTGGTTGGAATGACGATGCTGAGAAGGCTTTTGGAGAACTCAAAAAGGCCTTAACCCAGACGCAGTGCTGGCTCTACCTGACTTTTCCAAAGAGTTCTCTGTTGACTCTAATGCTTCCAACTCTGACATTGGATCAGTGCTATCTCAGGTGGGTAGACCATTAGCCTATTTCAGCAAGGCACTGGGTCCCAGAACTGCTTTTTCTATTTATGAAAAAGAACTGATGGCCATGGTCTCATTAGTACAAAAATGGGCTCCTTGCGTGATGGGCAGGCACTTCACTATAAAAACTGGTCACAAGGCTCTGAAGTTTATAGTGGAGCAAAAGATGATGAGTTTACTGCAACAAAAGTGGCTGAGCAAGCTTATGGGATTTGATTATACCATTCTCTACAGAAAGGGGAAGGACAATGCAATGGCTGACAGCCTTTCAAGAAAGTTTGAAGATGAAAAATCTCCTAATTTCCATGAGGTCATGGAAAACTCTAAGGGGAAAGGACTGTAAGGCCAAGTTGGATAAGGCCTGAATTGATATTGAGAATAAATACTGCAGTGTCAGTGCAATTATCAGTATTATGGAGTCCTTAGCCTAATTGTCCTTATTTGTCTTTTAGCAGGAGCCTATTATCTTAGCAGTTGTTAGTTTTTATTTGTCTTTTAGCAGGAGCCTATTATCTTAGCAGTTGTTAGTTTTGTCTTTTTTTGGGGGCCTAAAGGACAGTATTATATGTATTGTCCCTCTATTGTAGGAATAGGAGATTATTATGAATGAAATATGAGGCACTATTGGTGTTCTCCCTATCTTTCTCTTTTTCTTTGTCCCAAATTCCGTTCTTTTTTTAGTCCCATATTTTGTCTAAATCTATCCGTAAAACCCTAAATTTCTGTAACTTGTTTGAGCTGGTAAAGTCAAGGCTGAGGGCAGTCTGGACACTTGGCATCACGTTACTGAATGACAGTAGTTGGACCTGAATCTAAGTGTCAAGCTTGATATCATGGTATTTCACAATTGCTTTCTGAATGAAACACTTTGAAAGAAGCAATGATTTAGAGTTAGTGAGGGTGGATGTCTCATGCAAACACACACCCATATAGACTTATTATTCACTTTAAAAAATCTTGTAGACTCTGAGTTTGCCTGAATTGAAGACCACCCCAGTGTATCATGTTCAACCAGCTATCTAATGGAAACACAACTTCTGCAAGACAAGTTATTACATTCAACCACACATAAAGCATATCGATCTTACAGGATCCTTCTCTATATGCAACTTAGTTGACAATCATTTGATTTAGTGTCTGGATCTTAAAAAACAAGATTGAATTTTGCAGTTACTTGGAACCTCTTGCAATTGCTCTTGACAAAGAGAAATGGTCACTAGTTCAATTTTTGCTCTCGTCTTCTTACAGTGGATATGGCATATCAAGCTTGAAAGAAGTAAGTCAATATTTCCAGTTCTAACTAGTTTTTATCGATTTTATTAGGGATTAATTTTTTTTTTAACCTTGTGCTTTTCCCAACTTCAATGTGTAAGGCTCAATCCTCTCTGCCAACGAGGTAATATTGTACTAATTAGATCCCAATCCTCTTCTGTTAGTGTTCTTATGAGGACTTGAAAAAATGAGGTAAAAGGAGCGGAAAAGGGGTGCAGAGTGTAAAGAAGAATAACCATATATTGGATTAAGAGGCTCGAGGGGGAATTTGAGGTTGTTTAAGTCCACCAAAGCAAAAGGATTTCCATTTCCTTTTTGATTTATTATATATCTATTTTAGTAGTAAAAATTAGGTACCATAACCAGACCTTGCATCTGCTGTAAAAACCAAACTTGTATGATCTTTCTTCTACTATGATTTGCAGAAGATAAATCAATAAGAGGTCCATGGTAACCCTGAGTAGTACCTCTTCGGCTGTAAGATATTGTAGTTATATTTGTTTGCTGAATCAACTTTCGTGTGCATGTATTCAAGGATGCCATGGAGCTTGATCAGTTGATCAGTTACTTTATAAATAAGGAAGATTCTGAGGGTGTGATCCTTCTCGGACATAGTACTGGATGTCAGGTAAGTGCATTATTTTTATGAAGCAATTTAATTTTTAATGTAAAACTTACCAACTACCTTTTCAAGGAAGTAAATTCGATGAATTTTTATGGGTTGTACATAGGATATTGTCTATTACATGCGGACCAATGCTGCATGCTCCAGAGCGGTCCGCTCGGCCATTCTACAGGTATCCACGTCTAAATCGATTTATGCTTGTTCAGTTTTTGCATCGAGTTTTCTGGTTTCTTAAATTTTGTTATGCTTCAAGTCATATCTGGCTCTTTGATTTTATACATTGTAGATCATCTTTCACCATGTCAAAAGCTCAGAATTGTAGGGTTTATTTTCTGTTTGTGCTGGCAAATATCTTGCAAGAAGCAATAATAAATTGAAGCTCATGCTCTCAGATTGCTTGCAATAGAATAAAGCAATTGTATATTTGTATATACAAGAGGAAAAGAAGAAGAACAATGGGTGGGACAGGAACGGTGGGAGGAGCTGGAAAAATAGAGAGCTGTGAAGATTGTCACCTTTCTAAATGTTCTGTTTTTATGTTTACTTTCATTTAAATATAAATGATATAAGTTGCTCAGAACAAATAATCTTGAACTGGGGAGTGGGGCTTGTGAAAGGGGTGGGTGGGCACGAAGGATTAATGGTGCTAGTTAGGTTATGGAGGAATAGTGGTGGTGGTAGTGGGCCGAGAATGGAGAGAAAAATGGAAGGAAAAGCTATATTCATGAAGGGAAAAGTGCTTCTGTCAAAACTCGAAATTCTGATGTTCAAAACAAACCGTGAATTATCATTCCCCAGTTAAAGGTCATGGGGAAAGTGAGCTGATTAGTATAACATTTCCTTAATTTTTATCCTTGTCGTAGTTTAATTTTTGTTCAGTATGAAATTTACCATGTTTCAAAGAATTTGTGGAAATAGTTTAGGAGACTTTTTTGTCATACTACTTAAATGTGACATGGTCTGAATAGGCTTCTTTTGGAATAAATGAAGCAGTATATCTTGGTGATGTAGGACAACAATATGAAAGGAATATTTGAAAGATAATAATTGTAACAATTGGAAACTAACTAGGAATAGGCTCCACTCCTAATTTCCTGGGATCTCTTGGTTGCAACCAAGCAACCAGAGATTAATATGTTCACAACTCTGAATTTAATGAACTCTATATTTATAATAATAATAGTAATCTGTCTCAACTCTCAACTAGTGGGGAACTGAGACATTAGCTCAAAAGTGGAAACTTTCCGATTGAGAAGATTTTCTTTGCTATCAGAGAAACAGTTGAAATTCTTTAAAGTTAGATCGCCTTTGAGTTTTTTTAATGACATGTATAGTCTCATATTTGGTTATAGGACCACCTTTGCCTTTGTAAAATTTGGATGTCATGCAGCAATAAATTACTGATCTTATTGTAATTTTTCTTGATTTCTCAGGCTCCAGTTAGTGACCGGGAGTATAAAGCGACCCTCCCTGAAACTGCACATATGATTGATTTGGCCTCAAAAATGATAAGTGAAGGTCAAGGGTCAGAATTAATGCCTAGGGAAGCAAATTCAGATTCCCCAATAACTGCCTATAGGTAGGTGGTGCAAATATTGTTTCTTCTGTAATTACCTGAAAGTTGTATTAAACATAAACATTGTTTCATTGATGTTCTTTTTTTTCCCTTCTTGAAGGATTCATCTTTGAAAATGGGGGCAGTTACATATGCCACTATCTTTTCTGGAAACTATTTAATTTTTTGTTCTATTTGTTACATTAGAAGTTTCCACTGAAAACCAATTACCGTGCAGATATCACTCTCTCTGTGCGTACATGGGCGACGATGATATATTTAGCTCTGACCTTAGTGATGATCAACTGAAACAGAGACTAGGACACATGTGTAACACACCCTGCCAGGTTTACTTAAATCATCATACTCCTTTCATCTCGTCGTCCTTAGCATTGTCGACTTCTGATTGACACAACTCAGTGTTTCTGTAGGTTATATTTTCTATGGCCGATGAATACGTTCCAGATTATGTAGACAAGAAAGCATTGGTTGACAGGCTAGTTCATAAACTCTTCTATGTTACTTTTACAGTATACTCTCTCTGTTCTAAAAAAGTAATTGTTTTTGAAATCCTAAACTCAAACCTTAAAATCCTAAGTTTCAAATTCATATGAATTCATCAAATTTTAGGCAATACAAATTTGAATGTTGTAAACTATTAAAAGGTTTCTCATTTACTGTCTAAAAGGTTTCTCATTTAAACATTTGTTGTTTTCAATCGTATAATTAATCACATCAATTTTAGGATTTCGCAAATTGATCCTTAAAATTCAAAAACAAATTTCTATTTTTTGGAATGGAGGGAGTATTATAATGGTTTATCTTATACTCCCTCCGGTCCACAAAACGAGTAGCATTTGCAAAATCTGCAGACTTTAAGGATATATTTTTCTGCCATGTTTACACTCTATACTCCCTCTCCCCCAATAATAATAATAATAATAATAATAATAATAATAATAATGAGTGGATTTGTTAATAATGGTGGCATGATTGTGATTTTTGATGATAAGGTTGAGAACATTTATTTTGTGGAACAAAGTTTTACAAATGGAATTCTATTTATCGAATGGAGGGGGTGACATTTCCCAACCCACCATCTATGTCTTACACTTGTCGACCCAACCCATGTAGATTATGTAGAGCAATGGGTGGTGCAGAGAAGGTTGAGATTGAATGGGGAAACCACTCTCTGTCGAACAGAGTTGAAGAAGCTGTTCAAGCAATATTGAACTTTGTTAAGCGAGAGGGACCCAGTGGGTGGGACGATCCGTGGAGCTAATTCGGTTCGCCTTGTACCTTTAATCCCTTCTTTATTTCCTTGTATTTTTTTTTAAATTTTTTTTTTCAACTTCCAATTTTTTAAATTGCAAAATTACATTTATAGTTTCCATTTGTGGTGCTTAAATAGATAGATTTTGGCTTTTCTGAGATGAATTAAATTTTTGTTTGTTGATTATTTCCGTTTCCTCCTTGGATTGTGTTGATTTTTTGGTTCTTTCAAGTCTCCAACGGTGGCTAGCTTTATTGACTACCAACATGCAATAATCTAGTACTGTTATTTACTTGAACTATTTGCTTCGCAATAGCGCTACTTTTTATTTTTATTGGAACGGGTTGTTATGCTTTATGCATCCACGAAGAGAAACAATATATCAATATCATAAGTAATTAAAAATAAAACTATTTTTGTTTTAAAATATAATAATATTGTTGACTTTTGAATGTTTATTTTAAATATATTAAATTTTAAATTAATACAAATATAGTTGACTTTTTAAAAAAATATATGTTGTAACTAATAATATTTTTTAAATAATTCAAGATTCTTACAATAGTATTGATTATATAGTCAATTAAATTTACATAATTTTGAATTTAAATATATTAAAAAATTGATTTTTTAAAATCAATGATGTTTTTATATTTTCAAACAAGGAAATGTTAGTGAACTCAGAATAACACACATAATAATAACTAGTCTTAGAATTTTGCTAATGAGATTTTAGCTTAACGTTTAAAATTGAAGTTATTGACACCACTTCGCTCAAAAATAAAAAAAAAAATCTCAATTTTACTCTTTAAAAAGTAATTAGTTCTGTAAAGTGGGAATAAGATAGGAAGCAAAAGGTATAATAATAGGCTCCTGGAAGGCTAAAACAGAATTCTGATTTTGTATGAGTCTTGTTCAAGTTGTAAAAGAACCAAATGCTAGTTTTGAATTTAAATTTCTGAGGTTCCGTTGCAACTTTCAAAAATAGGTTAACCAGTAAGGATAAACTACGACAATATATAACAAAGTTCAAAAATAACAAACTAGTGCAACATTAAAAGTGCATATCCAACGAGCTTGCCTATTTTGGGAAAGCTCAAGGTACTCTTGCCAACGGAAAGAACAACAAATCCCTTATCTCCTTCTCAAATTCGACCTTGATTTCTCTCTCTCATGCAAATAAAACATGTGCATGCATGTTTTCTATATATTCAGCAACTTCCACCATTTTGGCTATGCTTCTTTCTGGAAACGCAACTGTAAGTTTCCGGTTAAAAGTCTTTATATTTCTCGAAAAGGTGGGCTCATTTCTTGCAATAGAATATTCTGTACCACATTGTTTGTCAGCATTTTTCATGGGAGATATTATTTGTTAATTGTTTCAAGATTTTTCTGGGGTTTCGTGTTTCTTGGTTATTTTCCAGCTGCTAAATTTCAAAGAATTGTTCATGGATTTTCCGGCCAAGAATCCGATGATTGATTGGTCGTTTAAGGGGATGATTGTTTGGTCGTTTAAGGTACTACTTATGTTTGCAGTTTTTGTTGGATTGTTGATTGTTTGGGGGATAGATGATTGGGATGCTCGTAAATTTCATGAAGATTTTCTTGATATTAAGCAGAACAGTACCCGTCAAAACTTGACCACCCGTGAAAATGTAGATCTGTATGATGTTTCCTTTCAATCCAATTCAACTATCCAGAAAAATTTAACACAACCCCACAAAAAATTATCCCCAAATCTTGCACCAAAACCCTTGATTGCCGAACAAAACCTGAAACCCAGAACTTTGGAATGGATGTCAGCTGAACTAGAGCCAAACTATACATCAAACCTTTTAGCTGGTTGGCTGGCACCAGGTGGTGAGCCATGTAGGGACTCCCAAACAGTGGAAATCACAATTCCAGGTCTAGATGGTCATGACAACATTGAGTTATCTGCTGGGAAAATCCATGAGTTTGTTTTCCAAGCAGTGGATGCATCAGGGAAACCCCATTGCTTGGGTGGTGATTACTTTGAAACCGATATTTCAGGTGAATTTTGGAAATCAAGGCCTCCAACTAAAGATTTAGGTAATGGTACCTACAAATTTTTCCTTCAAGTCCACCCAGATTTTCCTGGAAACTACACTTTTACAATAACCTTACTCTTTCGACACTATGAGGGCTTGAAGTTCTCCCCTGAGAGATTTTCACTCGATAAAGTCCTTCGGAAAATTTCCATCAAATTTGTCAATTCTTTTGATAAATTACCAGAAATTACACAATGCAAGAAGTCTGATCTCACTAGAGATATTTGGTTGGGGCGATGGACTCGACACGCCAAGAATGACAGTTGCAGTATTAGCAGTGATGGTCGATATAGGTGCCAAGAACCAAACTTTCCGTGTCAAGATCCATGGTGTTATGGTTCTTTAGGTTTGCTTGAAAGTAATGGTTGGATTTATTCAGCTCATTGTTCTTTCAAACTATTTTCTAGTGAAAAAGCTTGGAAATGTCTGAATAGTCGCTGGATTTTCTTCTGGGGTGATTCAAATCACTGTGATACCATTCGTAACATTTTAAATTTTATTTTGAATGTGAATTTCGAAACTGTCCCAAGACGGTTTGATATGAATATCACCAACCCAAACAATCCAAAGCAAATGTTTCGGATTACCAGCATCTTCAATGGGAATTCAAATGCAACTGGAAATTATCAGGGCTTAAATTCTCTGTACAATATACCCTATAGAGAATTTTTAAAGCTGCATTTCTCTCAAGAAACTGTGCCAGACACTGTGATCATGAATTCTGGTTTACATGATGGGGTGTTTTGGCGTAATATTAGGAGGTTCACAAAAGGGGTTGAGGATGCAGCGGCATTTTGGTCAGAGGTGGTGGAGGGTGTGAGGCGGCGGGGATTGGTGGCTCCGGAGATTATATTTAGGAGCACAGTGGCAACAGGTGGCTATGCACGGAGATTGGCCTATAATCCCAACAAAATGGAGGCGTTTAATGGGGTGTTTCTGGAGAAACTGAGGAAACTTGGCGTGGTTAATACGGTGATTGACGACTTCGATTTGACATATCCGTGGCATTATGACAACCGTTGCAATGATGGGGTACACTACGGCCGTGCTCCAGCAAAGATGAAGTGGCGGGATGGTCAGATTGGGCACCAGTATTTTGTGGACCTTATGTTGTGTCATGTGCTGCTGAATGCGCTATGTGCAAGATAGCAGTGTTGGAAACATTGTTCTCAATTTGTTGTGCTCCAAATTACCGGATTGTAATTTGTGAATGTAGAGTCAATTGTCGAATTTTTTTAACATCTGTCCCATAGTCACAATCTTTGTATACATTTGAATATGTGGTTTTATAATTTTTTCAAAGGTTCCATTATTACCAGGTGTTATTGTATGACTTCATTAACATGCTTTTACTAATTTTATTGCTTTTACTTGATATGCCTTTCACTCCCTTCGTCCCAATTTATGTGTAACAGTCCAAGCCGTGCATTGTTCAAGAAACCATAGTGTTCGACCAATTGGGTCAACGTAAATGCTTCTACCATGACTAGTTTGGAGTAATTGTGGTAATTTTCTTGAGATGTCTACAAGATTTTTATCTCATCTGCTCTGCTTTTTAACTTTCACCCACATTACATTGAAGGAGGTTGGTTTTGATTTTAATTTTTAGCCAATAGTGACTGCAGACTTCGGTAGCATGCAGACTTTTACAATCCAGCAATGAAGAAGATGGTAGTAGTTCAGCAATTAAGGTCGATCCTTTACTCCTACTAACCTTGCTGCCCAGAAATCTCAGTTAGTCTCCTATTAATTTTATAGACTATATGCCACGTGTCTATCATTTACCATTAAAGAAATCCACTTGTGGATAACATGGTTATTTTTATCTGTCACTCCATTATTGAGCATATTATGATACAACAAAATGTAGAAAACAAGAAAGTCTGCACAGCTGTCACCAAGCCGGTTCACCACATCAAGAAACTATTTATGCAGTGTTTGCAACAAACAGTCAAAGCTTCAGTCAAAGATGTTGGTTAGAGGGCATTCTTGTAAATAAACTATAGTTTGTTATTAGTTGGTTAAAATTGAATTAAGTATACTGCGTAAGCTAGCTTAGCTTGGAGGTTACACAAAGTTTAGTTATATATACACTGTAAAAGTACATTTCAGTGACTTAATGAAATGTTCTTGATTATCTCTCTAGATTCTCTCTCTCTAATCTTAGATTAGTTTACAGGCACTGTGCATCTCACTCCCAATTTATCTCTTTTTGATGTGTTGTATGTTCCTCTTTTCCAATATAATCTTTTGTCCATCAGTAAACTAATTCAACATTCAAAAATTGTTGTTCAGTTTACTGACAATGCTTGCCACTTTCAGGACCAACACCAGATGAAAATCTTGGCAAATGGTGAATTGGTTCATGGCTTATATCATGTTCATGTGGTGAAAGATGTTCCACCTTCTTCCTTGACTGCTTATGTGGTCGCCTTTTCTAATAAACATGTTTCTTCCACGCTATGGCACCAGAGATTGGGTCATACATCATTTTCTACTTTGAATAAAATTGTTGTTTTGCCTTTTTCAAATAAAATTCAATGTAATGATGCTACTTGTAGTGTTTGTCATTTTGCTAAGCAACATAAACTCCCTTTTTCCTTGAGTTCCAAATCTACTACTTCCATATTTCAGCTTATCCATTGTGATCTATGGGGTCCCTATAGAATTTCAACATCGAATGGTTGTAAATATTTCATGACTATTGTTGATGATTTCTCCAGGGCCACTTGGATTTTTCTGCTTCCCACTAAACAGCATATTTTCAGCACTATCAAACAATTCCATGCTTATGTTCAAACATAATTTCACACTTCCATTAAAATTATTAGATCTGATCATGGCACATAAATTTCTCATAGATAATTGGAATATTTTCTTGATAATTTAGGTATTCTTCATCAATTTTCTTGTGTTAACACTCCTCAGCAAAATGGAATTGTGGAACGTAAGCATAAACATCTTCTTGAGACTACTAGGGCTCTTAAATTCCAATCAAGAGTGCCTCTTCATCTTTGGGTTCATTGTCTTTTAACTGCTACTTGTATCATCAATAGACTCCCCACTCATGTCTTACAAAATAAATCACCATTTGAAATTCTATTTCAAAAGCCACCTAAATATTCTCATTTAAAAGCATTTGGATGCCTATGTTTTGCTTCTATTCACCAAAGATAAATTCCTTCCTAGAGCTCTTAAGTGCATATTTTTAGGGTATCCAAATGATCATAAAGGTTATAAACTTTACAACCTAGAGACTAAACAAGTTTCATCTCTAGGCATGTTCTTTTTCATGAACATGAATTTTCTTTTTTATCACCATCACAGCATGAGTCCACCTCTTCCAATCCTTTGTTCCCTGGACTTCAGTTGATGCTCCTATTTCATATACTTCATCTACTGATCATTCTTTTTCACCACAAGATAATTCATCATCCTTCTCTATTCCATTATCCACATCATCACCCTCATCTTCCATACCATCATCATCATCACCCTCATCTTCTATAGCATCACCATCATCACAAAATAATGTTCCCACCCGTAGAACTTCCACCAGAATCAAAATTCTACCTGTTTGGCTTAAGGATTATATTGATCCTACTAAGCAAACTTCCTCATCCAAACATGCCTTGTCCACCTATCTACATTATCACCATCTTCCTCCTTCTACCAAACATCTCATTTGTAGTCTATCTACCAACGCTGAACCAAACACTTACCTTCAAGCTTCTAAAGATCCACAATCGGTTAGTGCTATGAATAAGGAAATATTTGCTCTTGAGACTAACAATACTTGGCAAGTTGTTTCTTTACCAGCTGGAAAGAAAGCTGTTGGCTGCAAATGGGTCTGTTGAGAGATTTCAAGCTCGTTTGGTTGCAAAAGGATATACACAAGCTAAGGGCATTGATTTTCAAGAAATATTTGCACCTGTAGCTAAAATGGCTACAGTGAGAACACTCTTGGTTGTAGCTGCTGCAAAAGATTGGTATGTCCACCAACTTGATGTCAATAATGCTTTTTTGCATGGGGATTTAAATGAAGTGTACATGGAATTGCCTCAAGGATATAGACCACAAGATAAGGGTTCTAAAGTCTGTAAACTTACAAAAACCTTATATGGTTTAAAACAGGCTTCTAGACAATGGCTTTCAAAGTTAACTAAGTCTTTGATTCAAGATGGTTTCTCTCAATCCTATGCAGACTATTTAGTGTTTTCTAAATCAGATTCTGTGTCTTTCACTGCTATTGTTGTCTATGTTGATGATATTTTGGTGGCTGGTAACAATCTTACACATATTGAGCATACCAAGCAGTCTTTGGATAGAAAGTTTAGCATCAAGAACTTGGGAAATATAACGTACTACTTGGGACTTGAGATAACAAGAACTGCTGAAGGATTTTTTATTAACCAAAGAAAGCATACAGTTGATCTCATCACTAGTGCAGGACTTGAAGATTCTAGGCCTTTAATTTTGCCTATGGAACAATTCAAGAAACTTGATGCTGATTCTGGACTTTCTTTGGTTGACACATCTTCTTATAGACAACTGGTGGGAAAACTAATATATCTTACAATCTCAAGGCCTGACATTGCATATAGTGTATAAGTTCTTAGTCAAATCATGCAGAATCCACGACTGCCTCATTAGTTTGCTGTTCACAGGGTACGTACTAAGATATCTTAAACTTGCTCCTGGTCATGGTTTGCACTTATCTTCTAAAAGCAATCTTCAACTGCATGCATACTGTGATAACAATTGGGGAGCATGTCCACTCACTGGTCGTTCTGTTTTTGGTTTCTGCATGCTACTTGGATCTGCTCTTGTTTCCTGGTACTCAAAGAAACAATCTGCTGTTTCTCGTTCTTCTACTGAAGCAGAATATCGTGCTCTTGCTACTGCCAGCTGTGACATTGTTTGGATGCATTATCTGCTCAACACCTTGCAAGTCTCCTCTGCTACTCCAATTCCTGTTTACTGTGATAATATTGCTGCCATTAACATTGCTTCCAATCCGGTTCACCATTCTAAAACGAAGCATATCGAACTTGATTGTCACTTCATTCGAGAATTGGTTGCTAGAAAATTCATTTTACCCATCTATGTTTCCACAAAATATCAACTTGCTAATATTTTTACTAAGGCACTTGATCGTCAATCCCATTGGTACTTTGCAGGCAAGTTGGGGCTTCAAATCTCTCAATACCTATGTAAAAATGTTACAACACTAGTTTTTTTCTATGTACAACCATTAATTTTATGTCCTTACTTACGTGGAATCTCCTAAAAGTATTTTATTCTTTTATGTTTTTGGTTTTAGTAGATCATACGATATGGAGTACAAATCCTTCGAGATTGAAAAAACAGTGGTTTGCTTTGGGCGCGTATCCAGAGACTTGACAGAGTGGCACCCGTTGTTGCTGGGTGGGTATCTTGAACGGTGGTAGTGCGGTACATTGGGCGACGACCTCCCAAGCAAAAAGGAAAATAATCAATTGCCTTCTAATAATTTGTACTTCCTCTGTTTTGAAAACAAAATCAGTCATCAAATGTAACACCCTCTTCTTGAACGGGCGGAAAGGGAGGTCGCTAACAACAAACTAATGTGAAAATATATATAGTGCACTATCGTCCATAAATGATTAGAATTTAAAAACCATAAATTACAAACCAATTAAAATCCTCTAAATGAATAACAAATGTAAATATTCTTACAATTCTCATTTAGAATAAAATCAAATCCCAATGGGTTCCATATATGCTCTATTCGCATAGGCCAAATCCAAATGCCCATGCTTACCTACCATTGTTAGAAAAGAAAAGACGGCTTGGCAAATACTTAGTGCAGATAATATAGACAATATATGAAATAAGCGCTGAAAATAAATGATCATAACCTAATAAACCCAATAGAAAAATAACAAAGTAGTGTCAAAATCCATGCTAATAAATGGCCGAAAGGAATCTAAGGTTAAAGATATCATACCGAGCTCAAATCCGAACATAAATATCTGATCATGATGCTAACAAAACATCAATAATATGTGACACATACATCAATATTCCGTAAACATAACAGAACAGAGAGGGTCGAATCACAAATCCTAAAATAAATAATCAAATGGGCAAGTTCACCCTCGGAGCACAGAAGGATATGTATTATGTCCGTTTTAGTGCCAAAAAAGGCATGTAGATAAACATAAAGTTTATTGGTATGCCTAAAGTCCATCTAATAGAGTGTGGTTTAATAGTGCATCATTTTATATGCAAATAATCTCCCAAATCAAAACAGTAAATCATTTTATAAGGTCATATCAAGGTCCATTATCAACTACCTAGCATATACATGAATAGCGAGCAATTGCTATTCGAGATGTCAAGCAAATGAAAGGAGTAGAATTATAAAATAAAAATCCATTACGGACAAACAATTAATATATATATAGAAAACAAATTTAGAAAATAGGTGATAGAATCTATCAAAACAAAAGCTATAACAGAGACTAATTTTATAAAATTTGAAATTTAATAATTTATGTTACATATTTAGAAATAAATCAGAGAATAAAACATGTACATAAAATTAAGGGCTTTCTAGAAAAATAAGAATCAAATAATTTGGAAAAATATAGAATTTTCTATGATTTTAATAATAAACTATATCAAAACTCGTCAGTGAACAAACTAGCTACTGAAATTGATATTTTAGTCATATTTAGAAAAGGAATTCCGAAAAACTTAAAACATGAAAGTCGTAGATAACTGTATATGCTTTTCATAGAATCAAGAATCGAACAAATAAGAGGTATATTTGATTTTATATTAATTTTGTAACATGACTGAAAATTTAAACGGATTAACAACGCATTGTGATTAACCAATGAAAAAGAACGACCGTTATAGCTGTAATGATTTCCACAATACTTGTTGGAAAATCTCCTAGCCTTTTGTTGTAACAATTTCCACATACTTGTTGGAAAGTCTCCTAACCTTTCGTTCTTTCTTTCCACCATGTTCTCTCTCCCTCTCTCTCTCCTAGCCACCTCTGCTTTCCAGATTCATGAGGGTACTCCCGAAAATAGATCCAGTGGAGACGAGATGGGACCTGTAGCTCAGAGGATTAGAGCACGTGGCTACGAACCATGGTGTCGGGGGTTCGAATCCCTCCTTGCCTACAACCGGACCAAAAGGGAAGGACCTTTCCCTCTGGGGATAGGAAAATCATGATTGGGATAGCGGACCAAAAGCTATGGAACTTGGGTGTGGGTCTTTTGTCGAAATGGAATGGCTTTCTTATCGTAAATGGTTGATTCATTACACATAGCATGCCCCATTTTCTGACCATAACCCTAATCCTAATATAAATGTTTATTTCTATTTAATATTTATTCTTTTTTTGTCTAATATAATTCTATTAACAAATTCTATTTATTAAAAAGCCCAAAAATAAGATTTCACTAATATATCTGTAACGCCCCCAAATTTTCACCTCTGAATCCTCATGGAAATTTGGTCGTCAGATATCATCTCAGCATATTGAGTTGCCAATATTTGACAACTCGCCATGTTATATCTTACAAGGATCACTCATACAAATAAATTTACACAGCGGAAGCAAAAACTTAATTAAAAGTTAAAGTCTTACAATAACAGGGTAACAAGTATGAACAGAAGTCGTACAATGTTCAATAACAATAATCAAGCTAGAACAAATCCGAAAATATCCTAATAGTATTCTACTCTGCCTTTGCCATTCGAGGATTCGCCTCTCTCGATCTGTTCTGGAAGGTTTATAAAAACGTAGCAAGAATGAGCGAAAGATGCTCAGCAAGAAATTATTCTATTTTGAATAAAATTATCCTTCCAGACAAAAGATAAAACGGTATAATTTTGAATCATTGAAACTTTAATATTTGAATTCACGAGTTAATATGAATTCCATCAATGCATGCATGATACACGAGTAAATGTCCTATCATGCCATTCAACAATAAGTATTTTGAATAATTGAACATTTATTGGGTGGCATTTTTGCCCGACACTAAGTCATTTCAACACAAAGTCATTTCAACACACAGTCATTTCGTCATCCTCGACACATAGTCAAGTTTAACGATTCGTGCCGTATACGTCACAACTACAGGAGTTAACCATGTAGGGTCCCGGTACACCGGTCTTTAAATTTATGTTCAATATTCGAGTTCCAATAATCATGAGTCATGTGAAAATAATAGACATTTCAACAATAGGGCATGCTTATACATGGTAGATATGCATAATCATTTAAGAATTCAACATGAACAACAAATAATGTACAAGTAATTTAATTTGTACATTCATGGCAAATACGTACACTGAAATTTAAATCATACGTATTAACAACTGAAATAAATGGCATGCATAAGTGAACAATGACTTATACATAAGTGAAGAATAATAACTTGCATATATAAGTGGACAATAGTTTATACATAGAGGCGGGGAGTAATAACTTGCCTTAATACGCTTCCTAGATTTTTCACTTAGCGCGTTGTGTGCTCAACGGCCTCCCTTCGTCACTCACGTGCGTTCCTATAATAATAACGACCTAACATTAGTATCGTAATTTTCAAAATGTCTTGCTCACTCTCGAAATAAAATAAGCATCTTCGGGTCCCTAATTAAAATTGACATGAACGCACACAAAATTTTAAAGGGCAAAATTGTCATTATTTGACAATTTGTCATTTGACTCATTCAATCCAATTTATTCCTCGTATTTATCCCGGGGTGTTCTTAACCCTAAAATACTTCATCGGATCCCGGTTGGGATAAAAATAAAATAACACTCATATATAAAATATACGATGTTTAAAATTAATAAATATAATGTGTAAACACGTCGTAATGATATTTAAATCATTAAAAGGGATAAGAATAATATTCCTTAAATATTCTAATCTATTATCTAAATAAAATAAAATTTAGTTGAATATAATATTTTCTAATTTAATAAAATTAAATTTCCAATTTAAAAATTGATTTAACATGCTTTATACAAATCTTACCAACTCAATGGCATTGTTGTAAATAAGGCCAAGTGGCAATCTTGTAATTAGGACCACAATGGCATTTTTGTAAATAATGCAGTAGGGGTATTTTTGTAAATATGTTGCAGTGACATTTTTGTAAATAGTGCAGTGGCATTTTAATAAATAGTGCAGCAGTGGCATTTTGGTAAATAAGCTACAATGGCATTTTTGTAAATATGCTACAGTGACATTTTAGTAAATAAGCTGCAGTGGCATTTTGGTAATTATGCCCCATGGGCAGTTTAGTAATTTACTGCAGAGGGGTATTTTGGTGAAATACACAGAAGGTTATTTTGGTAAATATGTCGTCAGTGGCATTTCGGTAATTTAACCCTCTTGGAAAATAATAATAATAATAATAATAATAATAATAATAATAATAATAATAATAATAATAATAATAATAAT
>JAUMHB010026070.1:0-23808 GCA_032359685.1 Pittosporum tobira
ATAAATTTACTTGTTTATAATTAATATAATTATAAAAATTTTATACTTTTCAAAAAATGTTATTATTTGAACAAAAATAAAAATATTAAAAAATGACATTCGAAAGTTAATAATGATTTTATATTTTAAAAACGGAGGTAATATAGTTCATTCATCACTTAAATAACCAAGGTGCTATAAAGTCAACAAGAGTTCATGTTGAAGTTGTACCATTTCAAAATTTGTACAATAAGTTAGCGTAATCTGACTTTTGAAAATGGAGGATCCTTAATGATTTTTGGGAAAATTGAGGTTCTGCATTTGTAGCTTCTATAAAAAAAAAATTTATTTATTAGGGAAAAAATCACAAATAAGGATTCTAAACATAGTAATATAATATAAGAAGTAGTTTCCTAAGTATATATTTTTTCCATGCCATAAAGATTGCAACATTTTACTCTTTTGAATGTATGAAAAAAATTGCAACATTTTTCTTTTTTATTTTTTTTATAAAAACAAATTATATAATTTATTTTTCTTTAATCAAACAATATGACTCACCTCTAAAACACAACAATAAGGGCAAATAATTCTCTAATTAGCCAGCACATTTTTTAAGGCTTGTGAAAAGACCAATTGACACGTTGAGGAAATTCCATAAGGTACTGATTTAATTTAATTACATTTTATGATGCATGGAACTTTTAATTATTCATTGTATTTTTATTTATTAGCAATGTCAGCTCTTTAAGTTTATTAAATTTTAGCATGTTTAATGTTTTGGACTTACTTTTTAGTTTAGTTTAGTTATTAAAATATTATTATTATTATTATTATTATGTTAGTCTCCAAGTAATATTAGATCGTTTATTTTCTAAGTTATGACGTTTTAAAGGCTACTTTTTTGGTTAATATCGTTTTACGTTACGACACCAATATACCAATATTTGTAACCGGGACTGAAGGAGTATGTAGTTGCAGAGTATATTGTTGCGCAATTTCGAAATTTCTTTAATGATTTGTTATGATCAATGCATATATGTATATTATACATGAGTAGGATGCACAAAGAATTGGTGGAGGGCTACTTCAAGAGTGCAAAAGAGATGGTGCGCAACTATATACTCCGCAACTACATACTCCTTCAGAGTGCAAAAGAGATGGTGTGCGAAGGTGACAAAGTTCATATAACTCATAGGGATGATTATCCTTACTATTCATGGGAAGTGGATAACCTTGCAGCAAAAGCAGCTTTACGTTTGAAAGAGAAGAGTTTGTAAAGTCCAATTATCCGGGCTGTAACAAGACTTTCCCTTTCGTATACTGCTTCATCTTCAAATTCACACTTCAAAGCACCACGACGGGGACGATTTTGGACAACATTAATGAGAATAATGATGAAGAGGAGGCAAGTGCGATGAGTTCTATCGTGGCCGGAGTGAGTCAACTACATGTTTAAATAAGTGTCAGGCTTTGTGAACTGATGAACTGGTACATGCATGCAGAGTACGTAATTTTTAGCACAGACAAAATAATTACTAAATTTTAATTTTTTACTCATCCATCCCCAAAAAAAATCTGAGATTCTGTATTATTTTAGCACAAACCAAGTAATTAATTGTTTAATTACTTTAATTTCCGTACATAATGGGCTTGACTTGCAACAAAGCTCCAAGCGAAGTTTTGAGTCAATTTGGTCAATATTAAATCGACTCGTAGTCTCGTAATTTACTGGAAAGGAATATATGTGCAGAAAAATAGAAAGTGTATATATACCCTTTCTGTTGATTAGTGAAACAAAGAGCTCGGCACATAATAATTTGAAACGGTACAAGTACTATAACATGCATAGTGATAGTATGACTGATACAGATGTGCTCTGGCAAACCCATTTTATAGCAAGTTGTTTATATAAGTCAATATTTTGGTCGCATGATACTACTTGGTTGTCTCATATTAATTGTTAAATTTGACTAATTTTAATTAAATTAGTTTTTTTAGGATTATAAGTGGAGTGAATTAATATGATCTTTATAAACTCTAAAGTTTTCTATTTTAGAAAATATATCTATCTATTCTTAAAATTTTTCTTTCAAAATTTATAATTGGCAAAAAAAAAATAAAAAAAAAATTAAACATTTAGTTTCGAACATATATATTAAGCCGAAAGTAATAATTTAGTGTTGTAAAACTCGGTGGGCAGACCAACTCGGCGGAGGAAGGACCTAGCGCCTAGGGCGAGTACTCGGGATTACTCGTTTTTCTAGGCGTTTTCCAACTCGGTCATAATTTTAAATTTTTAATATATTCATATAACATTAAAGAACAAAACAAAAAAAAAAAAAAGACACAAAAGCTAACCTATCTTGAGGCCTTGAGGGTATCAGCCTAGCAGTCCAAGACCTGACATTTTACATGCTTCTCAGCATTATACATGCTCTTCAGTCTTCACTCCTCAGTCTTCAAACTTCAAAGAATCATTCAAGAGTCAAGACATTCTCACCATTTTACAATGCAGGCTTCTACAAGGAAAACAATGGCTATATAATTAAGACTTATAGCAGAAGCAAAATAGCTATAAGCTATTGCTATAATTTGTGACCATACCTGGTCCTGTTGATATGACAGTGGACTTATCTGTGTCCATCACCCAATCAATCCAAAGTGCAAATCCATGGAATATTCCTGGCTCTGTAAATTTCACCTAGTAAATGTTCCCCAAGCTCACGTTAAAACCTCATGGAGCTTATATCCACCAAATTTGACAAGCATCTTTATAACTTTGCAAACAGAAATAGAAACAAGAAGAAGTAGTACCTGGAGGATCCGTCTGCGTTGTCTTCATCAGTTTGCTCACATCATATCCTTCTTCCTTGGCCTTCCCAAAAGCCGATTGTAAATTCCTTCATCAAGATGCGGTTGCCTGCACAATATCTGAAACACAAAACAAATGAGAGATAATAATACATCACTAATTTCATCCAATTTTACAGGGAATAAAATCCTTGCTCCCTGCCACCGTTATTGGTACTCATTTCTTTATTGCAATAAATAATTCCATTTAATTTTCACTTCTCAAATTTGATTAGTCAAACATGATTGTTTCAACTGGCTCAGTTCTTGCACTAATATGGTTTGAGTTTCATTATGAGCATTTAATTGAGAGCATGTATGTATTAAAACAAACAATACAGAACTCTACATATACCCATTCATAGTACAATAACGGCAGCATGTATTAAAACAATTACAACAACAAACAATACACAATACAGAAATCAAAGGTTTTAAAAATATAAAAAAAATCGATCTTTGAAGGGTTCATACTTTTGTTGGACCAGAAGAACCAATTTAGCATAAAGAAGAAAATAGCGCTGAGAAGTACACAAATGTTAGAAGTGAAATACCACATATCCAGAACTAAAATGAAAAAATCCTAACCCAAAAGCCAGTAAAAGCTCTGAAATCTACATATACCACCTGACGACCAAACTACTCCAGAAATCTGAAAGAAATATGTGCGGGAAAATTATAACTATACATGGCTACATGCAGTATGCTTAGTTGCTTACCCAGATCTTCTGTACCCAAATTAGCCAAAGATGGTGGTTTTGGATTGGTCAAATCGAGTAGAAGAAGATTAGGAAGTCAATGGAATCGCTCAATCTCATGAAGAAGATTAGATTAGGAAGTCAATGGAATCGGTCAATCGCATCAAGACTGCAGATTAGCTAAGCTTTTTGGACACCCATTTAGGTAACAGCAAGAAAAGAAGACAGCCTGAATACATCGTCTTCTTGGATTTTCTTGATTTCTTCTTCTTTCATGCTCTTGTAGTTCTTCTTGGGCCGATTCTCCAGGAAATCGTCTGAGTCATTCGTCTCGAATTCTGGGCCTGAATCGCTGCCGTACGATTCATCGAAATAGATGTCGTCTTCGGAATCCATGGCACAGAGATAGAATCGAGGATGGATGTAAATGAAGGATTAGGTATTTGGAGGAAGACCGATGACCTTAATATCAGTGGCGTCAAGTGGACAAAAGATTTTTGGCAGACACAGAAGAATGACTGAATGAAGAACTGAAGAAGACTCGCCTTGGTCGACTGCTCTCGTAAAAAAATATCTAAGCGGATCAATTATTATAAAAAAAAAAAATTAAAAATTGACTGAGTTTGACTCGCCCACGTATAATCTCCACATAATTCGTCTCGGCCGTCTAGGCATCTTCCTAAAACGCGTAAATGATTAAACTCGATTTTTTAACTCATTTGAACAAACATGAGGCGCTTGGACTCCAAAAACATTTAAACAGCCGCTTAAGCCATTTTTTAAAACACTTAATTAGTGAAAAAAGTGTTCGGCACAGTATTATCTTACGGGCTTGTTCCGAAACAAACCATAAGCCCATAGAATCATTTTGGTCGAATTTAAGCCTACTTACATTTGTTACAAGAAGAGGAAATGAGAGAATTGCACAAGTTCTCTTAGCAAAGAAAACACAATTAAATAATATTATGTTATTTAAATTTTTATAAAATTATATTGTTTCGCTATTTTGGATTAATTTTTTTATTTAAAAGATTTTGAAAGTCTTAAATCAATATATAATAGACTTGATCTCCCAGGCTCAAAAAGCTTGTGTTCCCCTCCTATAGCCTCTTGTTACAAACTTAAAAAATATATGATATTCAAAATGTAATAGTATTATTAACTTTTGAATATTGGTTTTAAACATTTTCAAATTTAAATTAACATAAATTCATTCGAGATTTTGAAAAAATCATTTTTGCGACCAATATATTTTTTTAAAACAATTCAAGATTTTCACAATTACGTTGACAATAATAAAATAAATTTATATAATTTTAAATTTAAAAGTATTATCATTAACGTTTTAAAGTCATTGTAATTTTATATTTTGAAACCGAAATTACAATTGGACTTACCAAGCTTAAAACTTGAAAAGAGAACACGTACGTTTTGGCAAACATTAATTGCATGTTTTTTTTTTTTTTTGTGGATTTTATTGGGTGAATAATAAAAATGCATGTGAATTCGATGTAGCAAATTTTAATCAGACGGACGGTGTTTTGTAACAAATCGTCGTTCAATGTGTGAAAGACCATTCCGGATTTCCGATTTTGTTGCTCTCGTGTTTTGCCATGCATGTTGTTCTAATTAAAGCATGTTGATTTATTTATTACGTACGTATAATTCTCGTATACTTAGCAAATATCATAAAATCGGAGTTTCTAAAATTTATTAGATGGACTTATTCGATGAAGATAAAACCTAACGTTTAGAGATTTGAGAATTAATCGTATTATACTCGATTTCCTCAAACGTTACCTATAAATTATTTAATTCATTAAGGTTCCGGCAAAAACTAAAACTATAATGCATGATTAATTAAATCCATATATGATCATTTTAGCAATTATAAAAGCTTACCAAGCTTCTAACACACAAAAAAAAAAAACTATAATGCATATTAATTAAATCTATATTTCATCATTTTTGCAAATATATATATATATATATATATTTCTAAGTTTCTAACACAAAAATAAAATATATAGATTATCGTCGGATGTTAAAACACAAACTGTTTGCCCCTTTAGTTCATACGTTTTAATTTTATTTATTGACTAAAGAGAAAACACTACCACATTACAAGGAAGTAAAATAAAATATTCCTGAAAGTGGAAATAAAAATTAAAAGTATGATGAACTAAAGGGGTAAAAGTGGAATTTAGGATCGTAATAGCTAAGATCACGCATGTTATTTATCATAATTTTTTTTGACTTATATTTAAGTTTATATAAATAAATAATTTATTTTATTGTCTATATTTTATAACTTTAAAAAACCAAAAAATTATCATTATTTGATTTAGTTAATCTATTCATGAATAATACAAACTATTTATCTATAATTCTATCTATAAAATTGGCTAAAGTGTTATGGACATGGTTAAGATTATTTTGTCGCTTTTTTATTTTTATATGACTCCGCCACTTTTTTAGTCTTTATGATTTTTATTTTTATTATTTTTTAATCTTCCTGATTGTTCATCATTTATTGATGATCACTGTATTTTTTTTTTATTAATATCTATTACTTCATCTATTCAATTTTTATTATCTTAATTTTTTTGACTACTTTTATCACAAATTTTAAGACGTTTTAAAATTTTATTTATATATTATATTTTAAAAATATTTTTATATATTTGTATGTTGTAGTTTCTGATATACTTAAAATATATAAAAGTTAAAATGTATAGCTATATTTTTTAAAGCGTATTAAAACTTGTGCCACAAATAATCTCAATATTAGGACAACAAAAATTGGACGGAAAGAATACTAGTATACTTCTCATACTCCTTACTATAAAATGAATAACAGAACGTGTTTTAGATGTCTTATTTTGTCATTTTGTGTTTTTTTTATTATTTTATTTTATTTTTTAAAATTCTAACTTATAACAGAAATTAAATTCGTAAATACGTGTTTATAACTTTTATAAAAATTCAAAAAAGAGTGTTTATAACTTAATGTTATTTTATGCTCATTCAATATAGGAAATGAAAGAAAATATCTAATTTAGATTTTTTATAATTAATTTACAAATTAAGTTATTATGCTAAATTTAGAAAAAGAAAGGGCATAACTAGTAATTTTCTTTTTATAAATAGTTTGTATCATTCATGAATAATGTAATCTATTTTTAAAACATATTATAACATTTTATTCTTCTAAATTTTAGTATAATAACATAATTTTTAAAATTGATTTTAAAAAGTCTAAAATTAATATTTCTTTTCCTGTACTGAGGGAATACATAATAACATAAAGTTTAAAACGTGCATTTTAAATTTAAATAAAATTTCTAACATCCGTTTCTAAATTTTAATTCTAGCTATAAGTTAGAACCAAAAAAAAAAAAGGAAAGCAGAAAAGGTAAATAAATAATTTAATAATTTATTTTATGACTTATATTTTATGCAATGTTTTAAAAACCCATTTATAACAATTTTTATAAATGAGAGCTCATTATTGTATTTTAGTTTGTCTCACAAAAATTGTGAAAATAAATTAGATGTCATTCATTTGATTTATAACATTTTTTTCTTCTAAATTTAGCATAATAACTTAAATTTATAAATCAATTTTAAAAAATCTAAAATAAATATTTTTTTCTACACCAAGAAAATGTAAAATAAAATTAAATTCTAAACACATATTTTTAAATTTAAAATTAATTTTTATTATAAATTTTAATAAAAAAAAACCGACAAATAATATGAACCATGCCCATAATACCTTAGCCATTTTTATGGACAGGAGTAATAGATAAGGCGTTGACAGTTGACGTATTCTAAAATTAAAGACAGAGGAACAGCTGCAAATTCAAACATGGAAGCTCTTCCTGATTGCATGCCGACCATGTGGGATTCAATTATAGACAGAATCATCATCATCATCAGTTTATCAGATCAAGAGAAATGGGCCAAATTTATAGAACAACAAATCCATGCGTTACTCTAATAGCCGTGACTCTTTTTGCTGTGGCTTTTGTGGCGGTGGTGATAACATCATCATCATCATATGGCTCCAACAACACATTATCTTCTCTTCCATTTTCACCATGGACTACTTCCGCCATTAATACCACTTCTTCTTCTTCTTCTTCTTCTTCTTCTTCTTCTTCTTCTTCTTCTTCTTCTTCTTCTTCTTCTTCTTCTTCTTCTTCAGTTTCATTTTCAATGCCTTCTTTCAGATCCTCTTCACCTCCAAATCCTAAAACAGCTCTTTATCCCTCCTTCAATGTAATAATTTTATTTTATTTTTATCAAGAAATTAAATCATTTCTTTTTCTTGTTTGTTTATTTATGTGGTGTATATTTTACTGTGGGTGCAGAACCAAAAAAAGCAGAGGGCAGTGGATAAGCTGATAAAGGATTTGAATGATGAATCCATGGCAAGAAGAGGCAAGGAGAGAGATAAGAAACAGGAGAGGATTGAAGGAGGTCTTGCTGGAGCTAGGGCTTTGATCAAGCAATCAGCTACTACACTAAATCACTCATCTCCTCTTGAAGATTCTGATTATGTTCCTCATGGGGATATCTACATAAATGCTCATGTGTTCCACAGGTAATTTACAGATGGGCACATTTATAAGCCCAACTGAGTAAAATCAGAGTGAAATAAATTTGAGCTAACATGCCCACTCTCATCCCTTAAGGCCCATATTACTAGTGTTGTTTTTAAATGGTGCAGGAGTTACTTGCTAATGGAAAGAATATTCAAAATATTTGTGTATGAAGAGGGAGATCCACCTATATTTCACTATGGTCTCTGCAAGGACATATATTCCATGGAAGGACTCTTCCTGAACTTCATGGAAATTAATACTCATTTCAGAACTAATGATCCTGATCAGGCGCATGTTTATTTCCTCCCCTTCAGCGTGGTAATGATCCTTGAACACCTCTTCGATCCGATTATCCGTGACAAAGCTGTTTTAGAGCGTATAGTCGGTGATCATGTCCATACAATATCGTCTAAGTACCCCTACTGGAACAGAAGTCTAGGAGCTGATCATTTCATGCTCTCCTGCCATGACTGGGTACGTGAGTAAATTCCAACATTTTTGTCTTCACATTTTAACATTTTAATCTTATACTTATTTGTTTTGAAAATATGACTGAGTAATAGCTCAAGGAGAAATAGAAGTTCAAGCTAATAATCAAAAAGAAGTATAAAAACCTTCATTCGAACTACTTTATTTGTATATGGCCAGAAATGGGAGCTCGATCAGCAGTCCCTAATAACGTTACAATTATGTCTATACGTGCTACAACCTGCATAGAAAGACTATTGAACATTCCCTAATGAGGACTATTGAGCTCCCGCATACCCTATTTGTATTATGTAGTACCATATTAATTATGAGAAAAGTCCTACTTTGAAAATGTATGATTGCTCTGCTCTGCTGACAAGTAATGTAGCATGCTTTCACAAAAGAAACAGGTTTTAAAAATTAGTACATTTAATTTTATTAGCTAAAGGTACTTTTGGTCACACAAATTCATTGCTACATGTGAATTGCATGATCAAATTGTGTATTACTAATAAAACTTGGGAAATAATATAGGGACCAAGAGCAACATGGTATGTGCATCAGTTATATTTCACTTCAATTCGCGCACTTTGCAATGCAAATACATCCGAGTTCTTCAATCCAAGAAAGGATGCATCAATCCCCGAAATCAATCTCCAAACAGGCGATATCACTGGACTTACCGGAGGATTTCCACTCTCTAATCGGAAATTACTAGCATTTTTTGCAGGCCATTCACATGGTAAGATTAGGCCTAAACTTTTTCAGCATTGGAAAGAAAAAGATGATGATATTCGTGTCTACGAAAAAATCCCCGTAGGAATTACTTACCAAGAAATGATGAAGAAGAGCAAGTACTGTATATGCCCTAGTGGACATGAAGTTGCTAGCCCTAGAATTGTGGAGGCCATTTATGCAGAATGTATACCGGTGTTAATTTCTCAGCATTATATTCTTCCTTTTAGTGACGTTCTTAATTGGGAAGCGTTCTCAATTCAAGTTTCATTGAATGACATTCCAAATTTAAAGAAAATATTGATGGAAATTCCGGAGAAGAAATATTTACGGATGCAGGAAAATGTGAAGCAGGTGCAACAACATTTTCTGGTGAATGATCCTCCGAAGAGATACGATGTTTTCCATATGATCCTACACTCTGTTTGGCTTCGGAGGTTGAATTTACAAATTTTCGGTTAGCTAAATCGATTAAAATTAGACTTGCATTGTTCTCTACACGAGATTATACTAGTTTAGGAGCTTAGAAACTTCAGTTAATTAATCCTTGTAAGTTATGAAATGGCTCTTCAAGCAAATTAATTAATTAATTAATTCAAAATTCTGTCTGCATAGAGCTATCAACGTTTACAGCTTGGAGGTTGCCTTTTTTAGCAACTTAACAGGTTATGGACTGCATATTATCTCATTGTTTTATTCTTTTGCACATTAGAAGCTGATTTTCTGAACTAACCTTTAATTTTTATCACTACTCCCTCCGTTTCATAAAAATAGTTTGTACCCATAGTAAAAAACTTCTGCTAATAGCAAGCGTCTATGGAAGGTCAGATATACACAGTCTTGCTCTTATTTATTCATAAAGAGGCTGTACATTTACGAAATATTTAAATGATCGAGACTATTTTTATAAATAACCAGATCTTATTTCTTCTTTTCTGTATATATTTATTTATTAAATAATATAAGAGATATTATTAATCAATTGCCAGTTCTATATATAGTCATTGCTTTTGCAGATGAACTTGAAGACTGACCACCATCTCATTCTTATTATAGACAGTATGCAGTATCCTCCATGTGTACAATTGTAGGAGTAACAATTAACCCAATCCTTACAATTACTTACTCCTCCAAGTCTCTGATTTAAAAGTTTAATCTCCCAAAATCATTAATTCATTGACACTATTACCTCACTCTATAAATGGAGTATCTATGCCATTCCATTCCCTGTAAAACTTAAACCAACCCTCCCTCTCTAGATCACAAAGGCTTCAGAGCAGGTTTCTGCCTCAATACACACCAGCCAGAAATGATGGTAAGTTTTTTTTTACGTATGAAGCAAAATAACAATATTATTTTTATTATTACCCATAGCAAAAAGTTTTATATAGCTAGCATGCATTTACCTAGCAAAGATCCTATAATATGCTTTTTCAATAATTCTATGTTTTCAGCAAAAAGCGGTGATCAGAGTCACAACGACGTGTCACCCAAACAAGTGCGGAACAAAGTCCCGGAAGGCCATGAAAGTTGTAGCTACTGTTTCTGGTAAATGAATTCATAATCAAATTTTCGAATTTTGTTAATTAGTTCAATGTTTTTTCTTTCATTTATATGATGAATTAATTTGTTTATATATTATATTGTTGTGTGTATATATATTGTATGGAATTGGATGCAGGGGTACACTCAATAAGTGTGAAGTGGGGAGAAGGGAATTGTATTGAGATAGAGGTAACTGGAGAAGGGATGGATGTGGTTTGCCTATCAACTTTGCTAAGGAGGAAGATCGGTTGTGCTGAACTGATCAGTGTTAGTCCGGCGACGGCACAACAACCGGAGAAGAAAGCAGAGGGGGAAAAACAAGAGGATCGGCAGAAAGATTATAATCATCAGAACAACCCCCCTCCTCCTCCTGCCATCATCCTTTCTGCTCCACCATTAACCTATTATCATCCTGTTTATGACCACTCCTCCTGCCATGAGCCCTCCTGCTCCATCCTCTGATCGACATAATTAAGTTTCTCTAAATATCATACTTGTGTTTTAATCTGTAAGACTTGAAATATTATTTCTGTCAATATATAGAATCAGTCTACTTATAGTAGTAATTTCCACTCACGCTATTTTAAAGATAAATGGCCTAATTTATTCTTAATTATATGTGTCTATTCAAAATTAATCTATTAAATATTAAAAATAAATTTATTTATTTATTTTAAAAATTTTCTATAAGAAGTAACGTAAATGCGTAGAAATAACTCCCTCTCTATTTATTGCAATTGCCATAAGGTTGACCAAAAGTGTACGCTAGTTCCTAGAAGTCCATGGATACTCTCCCTTTCTCATATATTTTGTAATATTTTGACTTTTTAGAAAATTTAAGAAATATATTTAATATTATAATTTTAAAAAGAATAATAGTAATTAAAACAATAATATTATAATTTAAATAATGAAATAGTAGTTAAAGTGGTGGGGTATAGTATTAATATTATAATTTTAAATAAGAGAATAATGATTGAAGTAGTGGGTCATATTTGATAAAATAAGAATAATTTAGACAATTTACATTCTTAAACTTTCCAACAAAAAAATTATAATTTTTATAAAAAATCTAAAAAAAATAAATTTTATAATTTTAATGAAACAGATGAAGTAACATTTTTCAATTGCATGAATTAAAAATTCATTCCAGTTTGTCCCAAAGAGAGGTCTCTTCTTTTTTTCCTCTGAGCACCACGACTACTTGGGCCTCATCACTGATGAAATAGCGGGCCGAGCCCAAAAGTAATCCAAAACCTAATATGTGTGCTTTCATTTGTAACCTAATCTTTGATAATTCTTCGACCTACTATTTCCAGATTCTAACACCAACTTGTTCACGTGGGGAAGAGACGTGCGCATTGTGAATTTTTTCCACTAAAGCCTGCAACACCCCAAGTCAAGGGACCACTCCATTTCTTGTTGTATCCTCTTAGAAGTTGGGAACTAGCTAGAAAGCAATACCAAAATTCAATCTAAAATCTTTTCTCCGGATACATAATTTTTTATTTTTTTTTTAAAAAGACAGAGTAAAGTTGTGTCTAGGCGCGTTGTACACAATTTTTATTTGTTAAGCATTTAGCCACGAGTTCAAGTTGCATATATATATATATATATATATATATATATAGACTGCCGTTTCTTAAGTTTTAGTTAAGGATTAAGTCAATATTTGAATTGTGTTGTTGAGTCCATCACATTTGCTCCAATGCTTTTTGATGACTTAATTGCCAATTTCTACCAATTGGACTATCCGAATACAAATTGATGAAATTGGACTACACATGTTAGGGTGGGGTACCTTTCCTTGTCCCCTTTCCAACTTGAATAATACTAGTACAATATTTTGATTGGTTGAAGTTGTTTTCTTTTAAAAAAATTTGCCATTATGATTTTTTAATAAGTCATATATAATAGCCGAAATAATTGAAAGGAATAGGGTGGGTGTTTAACCTGGCTAGTTGGAGTGGTGGTGAGCCTAGATGTAACCATGTCCACAAAATATAATTATCTTTAAAATTATAACCAGTGTTATTATATCTAATTGGAATAGAATTCAAATGAAAAAAAAAAAAAATAATAAAATATAATAAAATATAATAAAAATAAGTAAAAAATTATAATCGAATAATCATTAAAATACAAGTAAAGAATGAAGTTGGAAATATAAAGAGAAATAGACAATAATGAAGAGCTAATTATATTGCTATTACTTTTTAAATCCTAATATCTATGATAGTTCGATAGATCAACACACACGGTCATTATGCCCGTTAAATTTTCTCTTTTTTAGTAATTTAAAAAATTAAAATTATTTGATCTTTTTCATTTTTTTTTGTTTGACTCATTTTATATCTATTCATAGTCAAACTCATAAGAGTCTAAATTTATTTATTTTTAATATTTTTGAGTTATCTAGAAGAATCAACTTACTTAACAATCAGCTCATAATGAGAATCTACTCACGCTCACATGCCTCCTTTGACAAATCTTAAAACCGTCTAGAAGTATCAAGAAACCAGTTGTAGCCAAATTAATCCGTGGATCATCATTATTCAGAAAATTTTTATCCACAAGGCCGTATAATCCCAATAAAACAGTCCAATAACTGCATGACAACAATGCCCATGGGTCCCAAAAAATCATAACCTGGCCTATGAGATCATGCAATTAGTCAAAGCCTGCCCACTTTCGGAAATCCCCTTCCACACGGTTGACTACTGTGTTTGGTGTTAGTTTGCTAGGCTGGGTGACGAATATTTTAGTCATTTTCAATATTTTTCAAGAATATTTTTCTGTATATTTCATCTGATTTTACAGGAGCTTTTGCTTCCACTTAAAATTACAGCTATCGAATTTGTAATTAGTTCAAGATTTCAAGAAAAAAATAAAAGAACAAGATTTAAAGAATGATGGGAAGAGGATAATAGAGACATACGTCATGTTAGCTTTAGTAAGGAGATTGAGCTTCACGGGGTGGCTCATTTATCCCAGTGATGATGGACCATTTTCTTTCCTTCAAGAAGAATCCTTCATACTCTCCATGTGTTCGCTAAAATTCCTCTTTAAGATTGATACATACATTTTATCTCACTCAACCACCAAAAAGTAGAACAAGTAAGGTAGGTTAGAGCCATGCAACAAAGTCAAGAATAATATTATAGGATTCTTTTTAGGATGGGAATGAAATCGATGGATGAGCTCAAGTGTTTTATTAAGTGTACTTTTTTAGAAGGGATACCTTTTAATGCGCTCCTGGCCGAGCTCATGCCCTTCTTTACCACATTATATTGGGGATTCTGAAATTTTTATTTGTTATAAAATAGTAAAAGTTATACAGCTTTCGAGTCCACTAAAGAAACAGCTGCCAAGTGGACTACATTCTTTAAATAGGAACTGAGAAAGTCCCACAACATTTATGTTTTCTGAAGGAGGAAACAGAGGAGTCAATTGAGGATAGCATTACCTAGCTACTACGAAAACTAGAAGAATGGGAGCAGCTAGTGGCACTCCCTATTACCTCCTCCTGTCACTCCTTGTTTTATCACTATTGCATACAGCCACCTTTGCCAGAAATAAGGTAAGCATTCCTGTTGGTCTTGTTAATATGGTGTTTGTGCTTATGTTTTTGAATAATTCACTTGTATTTTTATCTTTCCTATGGGTTAGAACTCATATGTGGTTTACTTGGGAGCTCATTCACATGGGGTAGAAGTCTCATCTGCTGAATTGGATCATGTAACCGAGTCGCATTATGAGTTTCTTGATTCATTCTTGGGAAGGTAATAAATCTTTTAATCTTTATTAAGTCGTGAATACTCATCTCTTTCTGCCTTTTCTGATAATTATCATTATTATGTAATCTTGATATTCTTAATTGCCAAAAATGTAGCAATAAGGCCAAAGATGCCATCTTTTACTCCTACACAAGACATATCAATGGTTTTGCTGCAACACTTGATGATGAAGAAGCAGCCCAGATAGCTAGTAAGTACTGTGAATCTGTGATTGTTAATTATTTTAAGTTTGGTTTCACTTCTTAATGATTTTGCCTTTTCTTAACACGGTATATCCTAACTTTTCTTGCGATATGACCTACTGCAGACCATCCCAAGGTAATCTCAATTTTCCGCAACAAGGGCAGACAACTACACACAACCAGGTCATGGGACTTCCTGGGGCTCGAGGATGATGGTGTAATCCGTCCCAACTCGATCTGGAACAAGGCGAGGTTCGGTGAAGATACTATCATTGCCAACCTTGACACTGGTTAGTTCAGTTCCATTTACTGTTTTTTTATTATTTATTTACTTATTTTGCATGCTGATTCTATGAAACTTCTTTTTTTTTTTGGGTACATTAATCTATGAAACTTCAACTTCATTATAAAGTCAACTTCTATCTCTTTATTCAATTCATTTCACTCTAATTGGGAATCCAAGTAGTAGTTAACTGTACGCAACAGTGAATTTGCATAATTCTTTTCTCCTCTTTGTTTAAATTTTAAAAATTCAAATTTAATATAGAATAGTTATCTTAAAGGCTCATTAAAGAATGTTGTCCTTCAACAATTTGCGTCTGGACTATTGATCTATGGAATAAAATAGTTATAGTTAAGCCTTCACTCTAACTAAAATAGTATTATTTTCTGCAGTACAATCCAAAAGAATCCTTTAAACTAAACTTTCATTTTTATATTTCTCCTTGGGATGCTTGACTTGTTGACCGTTGCCTAATCTTACCTCTTTGTTCGGGAAGGATAAATGCTCCTGACCAATTTAAATATTTTTTTCCTTCAAATTTGTCATTATTATACAGATTGCATTACTGTTTTTAAACTAGGATTGTGGAGTATTAGGGTGTTCGAATTGCTTTCTCAGTATTAACAAACAAAGTTTGAACCCGTAACTCTTGGGAAAAAAAAAGAAAAAAGCAATAGTTATTTTGAGAGAGGAGTGCACTGGAGTTTCATAACTAACGTGAGATGTATTACTTCTACGTATTGCATTGATGTAGTTCTCTCAGATATAATTATCGAGAAAACAACTACTAATCTAGTTTAGCTACTATATTTGTATTAAGGTATGCATAATGTGCATCTTATATCAATCTATCGTGAAAGAGAAATTAAACTTGATGTATATCATTTAATCGGTGGATGATCACATACGTCATAGCCTTGGTAATAAAATTGTAAAGCTGTCCATTAAGAAGAAAGTCCAATGTTAACTAACTTTATGAATTCTCTTTCTTGTTGGAAACTATCTGATGACAGACAGAGGAATCCATCTTGAGTTAGATTTACAGAGAGATGAACTAAAATCAGAACATGTATAGAAAAGGAAGAAGAATAAGATAAAGAAAGAATAATATAAAAAATATGATTATGGTATATAATAAGAGATGCACAAGACAAATTAAGAAGATACAATGATTAAGAGTTGCCCAATGAATGTTAATTACCATTTAAGTGATTTGCCTTTTTTTTTTGATAGGTAAGTTTGGCCCCAAGTCAAATGATTCTTAATTTGATTATCAGTAGAAACTTTGCATTTGTAGCGATTTTTTGGTTAAACTTGATTGGGTTAAAAACAATGAGAGAATTATATTCCAGCAATAAGGCCAGTAATAGAAGAACAGTAGGAAGCAAAGGCCTAATTAACTGAAGAAATTACAATAATGTTACAAGCCCCAAATAAATTGAAGTATATATTAACAGTGTGTAATGCAAGTCTTCCAATTTAATTTATATTTTGTAATGGATGGAAATTTTAATTATTTATTTTAGTTTTTTATTTATTAGTTAGGCCAGCCCATTAAATTTTTTATTATTTTAGTCTGTTTAATGTTTTGGGCTTACTTTTTAGTCTAGTTTGGTTCTTTTAAGGGTTAAATAGTACTATAAATAGACTATTAGGTTATCATTGTAAGACATATATCTCTTATTATTATCAAATTTTTTATTCCTTATGCTTTGTGCGTTCTTGTTATGGCAAAGGTTTCTGCAGATTATATCTTTGTGATTCTTGGGTTTTCTTCCGTTTATCACTCAAATCAATAGAATTTTAACTACCACCAGACTTACCTTTTGTGTAATGGAATTGTGTCAGGTGTGTGGCCAGAATCAGAGAGCTTTAGCGATGAAGAAATGGGACCAGTTCCATCTAAGTGGAAAGGTATCTGTCAAAATGATGTAGATGCTGGTTTTCGATGCAACAGGTCAGACTATCTTATCCACCATTTCCGAATAATCTCTATGTGGATGTCTTATTCATGGGTATCTTCCATTTATATCCAGATTATATAAGCATGGAGAACTAAATAATGGAGGAATCATATGGAAACTTTTATAATTCAATCTGTCCCATATGTCTTTTCCCCCCCTTTTCCAGCAAAATGCTCTTTCTTCAAATTACCCCTTTTTAATTAGTAATCTCCAGATAATTTCTGAATTTATAACAAAATGAGAGAGTTTTATGCTTAATTTTGCAGCACAAAGGTTTCTCTTATTAATTCCATGTTTTCTTTATCTTTCCTATCTGAGAAAGGCATCTATATATATTAGCCTACTGGAATTATAACTACACTTGTCTCTTCAACATCTTTATGGAATCTAAGCAGACATATAGGTTTTAGGAGTTGAGTTCTTTTTCCCGAAACAGAGGAGAGAATGGGTTTTGATTAAGAAAGGACATTTAAAATTTCATTAAAACAATTTCGTAATAAATCTATTACATTTGTAAATGATTTATGTAAAACTGCTACAAGAAATTAACAGAGCAATGCATGCTGTTGTATTTGAATAATGTGGTCTTTAGGTTTCATATGACACTTAACAAATGGGCTTCCATGATGTTACCCTCACATCCATGTGTGGCAAGTTTATTATTCTTGTTATTTTCAGCTAGCTTGATACTAATACAAGCCACTGACTTTATTTTTCCCTATTATGAAGGAAGCTGATTGGAGCAAGATATTTCAACAAAGGTTATGCTGCTGTAGCCGGACCTCTTAATTCATCCTTTCACTCACCAATTGACACTGAAGGCCATGGATCCCACACCTTATCAACAGCTGGTGGTCATTTTGTACCCGGGGCAAATGTTTTTGGTTTTGGCAATGGGACGGCAAAAGGCGGATCACCAAAAGCAAGGGTAGCTGCTTACAAGGTTTGCTGGCCCCCAGTGGGCGGTGAAGAGTGCTTTGATGCAGATATTTTGGCTGCATTTGATGTGGCCATCAACGATGGTGTTGACGTGTTATCTGTATCACTAGGAGGTGATGCTGTTGCGTTTTTCAATGACAGCGTTGCCATTGGTTCTTTTCACGCTGTTAAGCATGGCATATTTGTGGTTTGTTCAGCTGGAAATTCCGGACCTAATGCTAGTACAGTTTCCAACATATCACCATGGCAATTTACTGTTGGAGCCAGCACCATGGATCGCAATTTTCCTAGCTATGTTACTCTTGGCAACAAGATGCAGTTCAAGGTTAGTTGTCCTCATCCTGGTCACATTTGAGTATCTATGCATAAATTGGACGTGTATCATTAAAAGGCTTTGGGATCTTTGAACTTTGTCAAACAGATGTGGCATGCCTTGAGTTAAATAACTGTAATCTCTGTCGGCCCAGCATGATTAAGAAACTTTGCGAATAATTTATTGCCTTTTATTTGGAGAAAAAAACAACAGCATAAATATATAAACACGAAATGCTAAAAAGAAAAATGGAATTTCGAACTTGTTTGGGGTAGTAATAATACTAACTGATACCTCAAAAGACTCGTTATAAGTGGCAGGGCCATTTGTTGAATTGTTGGATTTATGTGAATTTTTATCTAAACTGCTTCTATATTTTTTTTCCCAATGGCTATTTCTTGTATGGTTGAGGGTAATAATAATGAGAAAAATAAGGGAAATTAATAATTTACGTTCTGTTTTAGTATAACTCACCTACTGATATTTTGTCTTCTCAGGGAGAAAGCCTTTCTACTAAAGCATTGCCAAACAGGAAATTCTTTTTAGTTATTAGCTCTAAAGATGCCAAAGCTGCTAATGCTACTGCTGGAGACGCGTAAGGATTAAACACTCAAGCTATTGGTATTTTGATTTCTGACTGATAGCACGTGAATAAATGATGCGATTAAGTATCAATATGGAATAATATCAAACTTAATGATGACAAAGCCTTATTTGTGATTTGTTTGTATCGTGCAGTGAGCTTTGTAAAGCTGGATCCCTAGATTCTAGCAAGGTGAAGGGAAAGATATTGGTGTGTCTTCGAGGTGATAATGCGAGGGTTGACAAGGGCCAGCAAGCTCTTTCAGCAGGCGCTGCGGCAATGATTCTTGCCAACAATGAACTTTCCGGCAATGAAATTATTGCTGATCCTCATGTCCTCCCTGCTTCACATATCACATACTCTGACGGTCTTGCTGTCTTCCGCTACATCAATTCGACCAAGTAAGACAGAAAGCCAAAACCAATAACCCTCTCTATTTCACAAAAACGGTCTCCTTTAGAAAAATCACAAATGTTAAGAACATATTTTCATTCCATACATAGCCTTAAAATAATAAATGTTTAGTTTAGTGGAGGTGAAGGTGAAGGTGAAGGTGAAGGTGGCATGCTAATGTAATTTTTATGATAAACCCAAGAACGTTGTGTCATTTTATACTATATCAATTAAAATGAATTCCTTTTATTTCACAAAAGAAATTGATGAATGAGACTCTTTTTGTGAAATGGAGCAAACATCAAGATTAACAATCATTTAAATTCTTTCATCTGGCACCACCTTAAAGATTTGTAGAGGACTCGGAGGGCCATATATAAATGACTTTATATCTGGTTATTTATGATTTCTCTTCCTGTATTCTGAACATCTGCACAACTTTGACAGGTCTCCCATGGCTTACATAACCCATCCAACAACTGAATTGGGTGCAAAACCAGCCCCCTTCATGGCAGCTTTTTCATCAAAGGGACCGAACACCATTACGCCTGAGATCCTTAAGGTATTCCAAGCATCTCTACCTTTTCTCTAGTTCCTCTGATTACTAGAAGAGCGCTGCTTAAAGTGGTTATATAACCTTTCTATAATTGTTTCTTCTTTTTAATTGTTCAGCCTGATATAACTGCTCCAGGAGTGAGCATAATAGCAGCTTATACAGAAGCACAAGGACCAACAAATCAAAATTTTGATAGGCGGCGAGTTCTTTTTAATTCAGTATCAGGCACTTCGATGTCATGCCCTCATGTATCTGGCATCGTCGGCCTGCTGAAAACCCTCCATCCGAGCTGGAGTCCTGCTGCGATTAAATCTGCCATCATGACCACTGGTGAGTGTAGACTGCTACATGCAATAAACTCCTTTGTCCACAAAAAGAGTCCCGTTTGCAAAAGAAAAAATTCGCTCCACAAGTTTAACATCACAATTTCACTATCCTAGCCTCACAGCAAACTAAATATCATGAATAAATCAATTTTAAATTTATCCTTAACGTCTAAAATTTGCATTTTTTTTTCTATCCCTTTTGAGGAACGGATGTGCTAGTAAGCCTGCATACTTTTTTTTAATCATGTATGAATGCTTGCTGCAATGATGGCTCTTGTATTATAGCTGTAGAAATTAGATTTTTTTTAAAAAATCATGTATATACTAATTAAGGTGTTCTTAATTTTGCCAGCAAGAACGCGGGATAACAGTATGCATCCAATTACCGATGCATCCCACTTGAAGGCATCACCATTCTCTTATGGAGCAGGGCATGTGCAACCAAACCGTGCTATGGATCCTGGGTTGGTTTACGATTTAACTGTCAATGATTACCTTAAATTCCTATGTACCCTTGGTTATAACCAAACTCAAATAAGAATGTTCACGGAGGAACCCTACACTTGCCCGCACCCAATCATTCTTACCGACTTCAATTACCCTTCTATCACTGTTCCTAAGCTCAACGGCTCAATTACTGTGATCCGAACCGTAAAAAATGTCGGTTCTCCGGCTACTTATACATCGGATATAGTTTTACCGGCTGGAATAAGCGGTTTTGTTCGGCCGAAAAGCTTGAAGTTTAACAAGATTGGTGAAGAGAAGAGCTTCAAGGTTACTATGAAGCTTAAACAGGAAAGTGCAGCTAAGGACTATGTGTTTGGAAAGTTGACATGGTCAGATGGCGAGCACTATGTGAGGAGTCCTATTGTGGTCAAGGCAATTTGAAGATAATTATATTTCCTTGACGTAAATTCAGTAATTGGACCAACCATTTAATTTGTATCCAATCACTGATGGCCCTCTGTTTTTTTTTTTTTTTTTTCTTTCCTTCTTTAAAGTCTTCCATATAGTGTTACTTATGTACTGATGAACGACTATGGCTCCAAATACAGATAAATACAGAATATTTCATGACTGCTATTTTAATTCAGAAGCTTTCCTTTTTGGTTAGGAAATAAAAAATAAAAAGTAATTAATAATTAAATAAGAGTTAAAAAGCAGAAGAAAATGTACCCAAAAAAAAAGGTGAAAGAAAGGAAATGGAATGAGAATTTCCAGGATGATTATATACGGTACCATATTACAACAAATACAACTCTTGAAAGATTGAGAATATAGCATATATATATATATATATATAGAAATAATTGAAGGCCTGTAACTCATCATCAAGGGATCAGGTGTCTCGTCTCGTTTTGATGAGTGACAAGTTGAGTCGAGTCGATCATTCTGTGCCCGAGGAAAGAAATTAAAGCTTGACAAATTAGGAGTCTCAAAAATTGAGGCTCGATCGATCAGTTGGAACAATATTCCACATTTAATGGTAAATCCCTTTTGAATTCTACATACGGATATGCAAAAGGTTGGTCTGCATCTTCTATCCTCCATCTGCACGCAAAAAAAAAAAATGAATACCATAACGAAATGCCATAATTTTAGAGAAGTGATGCTTCAATATTAGATATCCATCCGAAATATTCAATTATCTGTCTATATGGTCAAAGCATATATAATTCGATATCCAGTCAAATTGAATGTGATCCGTACCATTATCCGTATGGAATTACAGATTTGCCCCTAACCTTTGTTTTCCTGTGCAGTGGGATACAGATAGAAAGTGAAGCACATTGATTACCTGAAATTTTGTACAAGGTGATGGAGGAAGAACGCAACTTCTACCCTAGCAAGGTCAGAACCTGGGCAGCATCTTGTCCCTCCCCCGAAAGGAGTAAACTTCTTGCATGTTTGATCTTGGTTCTGAAGATCAGTTTTTAAATTTTGTCCATAATTAAGTAGGATTATTTTTACCATTAAACAACTAATTTGTTACCATGATCATAATTTGGTGATTAGTTAGTTACCTCCCATCTTGAGGGATTAAACTGGGAGGCATTTGCATGGAGAGAGGTGTCTAAATGGACTGCACTCAGAACCGGTAGGACCTGCCAACCCGATGGTATTACATAATCTGCAAAATTAAATTCTAAAGTAAGTAGGACCCCTTTTCAGCTTCTTAATCTTCTCATAAATAAAGATCGATAATAGTAGTAAAAGTTTGCAGAATGATAGAATAGCTCATGCATGCATGATTAATGTGGATGAATAAAGCACTTTGGTCTATGTATATTATATAGAATTTGGACCAAACTAATTAATTTAATTAGTACATGTTTGATGAGACCTTTACATATTAAATAGTTAATTGGATCATACATAATATCGTACCTTTATATTTTACATCTTTGAGAGCCTTTCGGTGCACAAATTTGACAATGTTCCCGTATCTTAAAGCTTCATTGATGACCTGCAATTAGCATAGTAGAACACAAATTCATTTTTTCAATACTTTAAAATTAGAGATAAATTTTTACTTAAGTTTCATAAAATGTTATAATATTCTTAATTTGTCATTATACTTTATATATAGATAAAATTTTATATCATTTCTAAAAAAATTATTTTAAGATAAATTTTTATGTAAAATTTATAATAAAACCTTTATTATTAAATATTATTTTTTAATAAAATATATCTAATTTTAGAAGTAATGGAGTATAATATAGAAAGCGTATAAAGTGTGGCTTCAAATAAACATTAATAATAAGACAAGCCCTTCACTTACATTTTGAGTGAATTCCATTTTCTTATAATCTTCCCAATTCAAAGCCACATCATCTTTCTTTTTCATATTTCTTATACTCCGATGCTCCAGCTATTTGAGACATAAATCAAATAAAGAACAAAGAGGAAAATTTTAGTATTATATATAATAGATATATGTATAGGTAGAATAGTAAAGGAAAATTAAAGTAACCTTTAATTGTTCAAGTGCAGTGGGGGATTGATCAAGGAAGTGAACCACCATAGCCATTAAGAGAGAGGTGGTTTCATAGCCACCAAGCAGAGAATCAAGAACAAAGCTAACTTTTTCATCTTCAGATAAGGTATCAATATGTAGGAGTATCTCTAAGAAATCTGTTCTTGTACTCTTACTTTTGTTATCTGATGAATAATTTCCACCATTATCCTTTCTTCTTTCCTCTATGATTGCTTTGACAGTTGATGATATTCTTCTTCTAGCCTGTAAAGATATATCACAAAATAAAGCAGGTATATGATGATCCCATCACATGCATGCCTTCTTTTTATATATAGTATATATATATATATATATATATAGAATATGATATATATGATATAAGTATAATATCTTAAAATTTCTACAAATTAATAATGGGTAATTAACCTTAACAGCTCTTGCATATGGAGTGCCAGGGATATACACAGGAAGAGAAATAAGTCCCCTCATGAAAGTGAGGAAATCTTTAAGAATTCTTGAAGTCTGAGTCTCATCTGGGGTTAACCCTAGCACCTGTTTTACTATTACATTGAAAGTAAACTGTTGGACAAATTGAATTTCC
>JAUMHB010026081.1:0-23808 GCA_032359685.1 Pittosporum tobira
TCCATGAGAGAACCATTCATCTTCCTATATGGTCTTTCTCTCTAGAATAAATGACTCTTCTTCTTCCTCCTTATATACATGTATATATATATCATAAATATATTTATGTATATAATAATGCTATCATTATATGCACCATAATGTGGTTTAACTCTCACTATTATATGCAACATAAAGTGGTGTAACACCCACCATTATGTGCTACATAATGTGGTGAAACTTCCACAATGATGAGGAAAACGAAAGGTTACTTAACATGGGTAAATGAACCGAGTCGGCCACTCCATGGGCGCTACCGGGTTGGGTCAACCCGACTCATTTTCCAACAATCTCTAATTTTCTGACCCCTTTATGCATAATCAAGAATTAGGTTTTCCCTCTATTTGCTCCCATTTAACATTGTTGAATAGACAGTGAAAAAATCAATTTGATGTATATTAAGAACTTGACACTGCTGCAGCAAATGGTTGCTTGTCTTTTGGCTTTTCCATGCACTTCGAGGAAACCACTGATTTTAGACTCGGGAAATAACGATAAAACTATAAAGAATTAAAGATATATCTAAGTTCTCAAAATGTTAGATTTTGTCTCTGACAAGCAATTTATTAGTTTCGAATAAAAGGCGATGTTGAGTTGAAGTAGGAAGCAATGTGCTTATCCAAAAATGCATTGCCCCATTTTGAGGTAATTTTATGGAATCTGAATTGCACATAAAAGACACCCTATTCTCCCCTTCAGAGAAATATTAGTTAAATATGACATCTTTCAGACTCCAAAAGCTTCATATAACTTGGCGTAACTTGTTGTAGAAACAATAAAAGCTGTGCGTTAAAATTTATCATCCGACAACCTGCTGTAGGAAACCTTATATTTCAAAACCTTTGATATATCACCACGAGAGAAACTGTAGCTGAATTTTGTCCTAATGCAGTTTTTCCTTCATCGTAAGTACAATTCAGTGCGACACTTTACTTTACTTGATATTAATATATGTTTAATTTTTAGAGTATAACAGAATGATGGACACGAGGAAGTTTGTCCTTCATTGAATTTGTAGTTGCAATTTCTCTTCCTCCTACTTTTAATGCATTCGTAATTCCGTTAGATAAGTTCTGTAACATTTCTCTTCTTCCAGATTTTATGTGCCTTTGGGCTCTATGTATGGTGCGCAGCAGCCGATCCTGCTGATCCAGGAGTTTTCAAGTCCAAAAAGTATCTCAACATTCCAGACCACAAAAATCATGAACGACTCTCGGAATCTAAACTAGGTGGAGAATCAACTTCATCAAAACACATCGCAAATGCTGCAACAGTTGGAGGGAAACCAATGAATAAAGACGTGAAGAACATGGATGCTAAGACAAAAGATCATACTATGGAGATTGAACAGAATGGTTTTCCCTCCCAACGATCATCCTATTTCACTGCCTTGCTGGCATTCTTCCCATGTGCTTTTGTGTGTAACTGCTCAAATCTTCGTGATAAATCTTCTAAAAAACAAACAAGCGAAGATGGCATGTCTTACTGCAGTTCGTGTGAAGCTGAGGTTTTCAAGTACAGCAAGCATTGTAGAGTTTGTGACAAATGTGTGGACCAATTTGATCACCATTGCAGGGTATTTTATATTCTGATTCTAGTAATTAATAAAAAAAGAAAAAATCTATATTTAATTGAGATTTCCGTAGTGTTTTGACAAGAATTTATACCCTTTTCATTTTGTTTTTCTTAGTGGCTCAACAACTGTATAGGAAAAAGGAATTATCGGAAGTTTTTCACGCTCATGGTTTCTGCCTTTCTGCTGGTAAGGACAATAGTTTACTCTTTTAGGTTTCAACTCACGAGAGCACAGCAACGAATGTGGTTAATTGGTTTCCATATGATAATTCTAAAATATTCTTACACAAACTCTCTTTAGCCTGAAAGAATCTTTACCCTGATTAATCAAAAATTCTTCTGCTATCCATGATTAGATCCAAGATTCTTCACAGATGGCGTGATAGAATCTAATAATAAGCTTCAAGAATACGAATTTATTTTTATTGACAGGTCTCTATATCTATAAATGATTTGTTTATTTGGACTTTGAGATTGCAGCTTATACTTGAGTGGTCAACTGGAATCCTCGTTCTGATCCGTTGTTTTGTTGAGCATGAGAGGTTCGCTGTAGATATTGCCACCAATCTAGGAAGCAGTTTCACTATAGTGCCCTATGTTATTGTGGTGGTGAGCATCAGTTAGTATGAAGCCTACGTTGGCATAAATGTTTCAGATTTTGTTGACTATATGCAAGCAAGGGGAAAAACTCACTTCCAATCGTGATAAAGAAATTTAAATTTATATATGACAGGCAGTGTGCACTATTTTGGCCATGATTGCAACTCTACCAATTGTTCAGCTTTTCTTCTTTCACATACTTCTCATAAAAAAGGTTGGCTGTCTATTTATGTTGGTTTTTAGTTCCATTTATCTAACCTTCATAAGATTTTGGGGTGATAATATTGATTTGGGGTAAATAAGAACTGTAATAAACTGATAATATTGGTGCTTGGATGACAGGGTATCAGCACATATGATTACATCGTAGCTTTGAGGGAGCAAGAACAACAAGGAGTTGGAGGGCAGCAAAGTCCTCAGATGTCACAAACCAGCTCCCTCACTGGGTTAAGCAGTGCAAGCTCCTATAATACCTTTCAAAGAGGAGCCTGGTGTACACCCCCACGGCTATTTGTCGAAGATCAGGTATGACGTAAAATGCACTAAAGTGCTGATATTTCGCTATTATTGTTACTTCTATTATTCCCTGGATCCAAAATTAGAGATAATTTTTCTTTTTCATCAGTTGCAAAATTAGATATAGTTTTCTATTTTAGGACGATATAAGGTAAGCTTCTCACCTCACTTTTGATCATTCTTCACAAGTTCCACTCACTCTGGCCTTACTCTCTATTTTTGCCGACCCACTGAAGTATTCCTCTTCATTTCTCTCTTTTTTGTAAACAAAAAGTTGTCTAAAAAATTCCTTTTTTTTAAGGCATCTTTAATTTTGGAACGGAGGGAGTATTATTCATATGTAAAATGACATACACATCAAAATCCCAATTTTGGTGAAAACATGGGGACTAATTGATACCGTGTAATTTTAGTCAATATGTTTGGTATAAAATTGCTGAAAATAAGTTTTCTTCCAGTTTGATGTAGTTCCTACAGACACTGGATCTGTTAGTTCACTAGGAAAGAAGGCAGTGGGAGAGGTGACCATGAAGAAAAAAAATGTTGCACCCATAAAGTTAAGTCCATGGGCTTTAGCAAGATTAAATGCACAAGATTTTACCAAGGTCGCTGCAGAGGCAAGGAAAAAGTCTAAAATCTTGCCGCCCATGGTGAGAAGGGATTCTACTTACGGGCTTGAGAGAGATGACAGCTTTGGTAGCCGTGACCGCAACACGTACACTAGGCCCGATTATAACCAGAAACAAGGTATAAGCCTAGCTGCCATGTCAAACTCAACTGGGATTGTCAGTTCTTCTCCTGAGAGCAGTTTAGATTCGCCAGATCTTCATCCATTCGAGGTCTCGTCATCAGGAGCTGCTGGGGGGAAGAGATTGACAGGAATATCTTCTTCTGGGGTGCCTGTGCTGCATGGAGTCCCATCTTCGACATCAACAAGTGATGGATATGAAGCGTCTGGAGGGGAAGATAGTGACAGAGTTCCATCGAGGACTGTGCAAAGGTATGTAAATTGGAGTAACATTCTCTTTAGCTCTGTTCAGGATGAGAGGATCGAAAGGTTGAAGGGGACAGCTTCATCTGGCCATGGTAACAACAGAAAGCTCTGAATAGAACAAGGAATTGTTCTAAAATTATAGTTAATTTGGTTTCTGGAAAGGGTAAAAATTATGGATATTTCTCGACTTGTAGGCCAATGGCCATAAATTTTTGCCGAGGGGAGCATTCTTATGCTTGTGGTTCATTGCAGCTTCTGGTTTTTGGCACCCCATAATTTGGACATATCAGAAAGGTGAAAAGGCTGGCAGAAATCCCGAGTCGTGCCCCGTGGACGACTTACTGTTAAACTGCTACTGAAAATGGATTCTAACTTTGGCTTGTGTAATCTTTTACTTATGTGGTTTGAGCTCTAAATATATCATTTGGAACAAAACCAAATTACATGAAGAAAGATTTGATGGTCTTGTGATTCCCTCTTAATATTTTCTCGTTATTGGTCGAACTTTGGTGTTGTGTTCATGATCAATTTAAACTTTTATTTATACAGAAGGATACTATTTTTAAGGCATGCAAAAAAAAAAAAAAAAAAAATTCTGGCTAAGCCGGTACTTTTGAATTAAGATCTCCACCAATTAGAAGTGCTAAACGCTGCTCATTTCTCATCTTACAAAGACTGCAAAATTAGATTTTTCATAAATTTAAAAAAAAAAAAATGTTTAATTATAAGAGAGTTAAGTAAGTTTATATATGTTTGCTTATAAGAGAATTAATGGAGTTGCGCTTATTATTGACCTTCTTATTATAGTTTTAAATAATAGAATAGTGGTCGGAGTTGTGAACTATATTGTTGGAAGTCATATTTGATGCAATAAAAATAAGTTAGACAATTTATTTTATTAAATTTCCCAAAAAGAAAGCATTATAATTTTTTTAGGACATCCAAAGAAGAAAAAAAATATTGCAATTGATAATAAAAATTTAAAATTTTATGTTAAATGCACTTATTTGTCCAATACAATGCACCATTGGGCACTTATTTATGTTGCAATAATAATTTGTCCTCCTAAATAACGAAAAGGCTCTTTTCTAAAATTTAATAACGCTTATTTGGGATCCTTTTGTTACATCTTTTTTTAGTTAATATTTGGATGAAAAATTTAGATTAAGGAATATAGCATTATTTTATTTTTTCGAAAATTTTTTGTTTTCGGAACAAAATGGGTAGTTATTTGCAGGCCCGCATACAGGTTGTTTGGTACATACAGGTTGTGCCTATATAATGTTTGATAGTATTTTAAATTTAAATATCATGTGATCCCATAAAATTTACTCAGTAAAATTTTTGGGTCAAAATTTTTTCTGCAAGAAAATTGAATTTTGTGGATCCCCATATTTAAAATTTAAATGTCAATACTGACCCCTCGGACCGAATTTTAATTTTTATAGTAGTACACAAGTGTTCTGAAGGTGCCCCTTACAAATCGTTTACTTTCTCTTTAATCCAATCAGAATCTCGGCCATGACAAGTCTCTCCACTCTCACGTGACTCCCTCTTCAAAATCACGTGCCCCCCTCTCTCTCTCTCTCTCTCTCTCTCTCTCTCTCTCTCCAGTCAGCTCCTTCCAGCAACTCGCCATTCTCGTGATAGCTCCAACTCTTCACATTTTCAGATCCATCGCTCTCTCTATGTACGCATGTATGTATTTACGTTGCAGATCGCTGCTTGGATTTGAGGTATGCTTAAGAGTTACATTCAATTCAGATCTGAGATTAATTAGATCCTAATCATATGCTTTTAATTGCATCCATTATTATCATTTTAATGAAATAATGGAGTCTTCTAGTGGACCAAGCCCTAGACTCAACTCAATAGCATTGAATAATAAGCACACAAATGAGGATTCAGATATTGAAACCCTAGATTTTGAGGAATCATCACCTGATAATCACAATGTTCGATCTATTCACCCGTTTGCCTCCAAGAGTGCACTTGAAATTTTGAGGGAAACAGTTCGAATTCTTCGGTATAATCTATCAGGATTTTTGGCAATTGCAGCCGTATTAATTTGCCCTGTGTCGGCTCTCCTGTTGTCGAATATTCTGGTGGATCAACAGATTGTGAAGAGAATTACTGTTAGGCTTTTGTTAGTTGTCAAGTCCAGTGGGCTTCCTCTGAAGCCTTTTGTCAAACAGTCGTGTCAGAAATTCTCCGAAATGGCAATTTCCACCACTATGTGCTTCCCTTTGTTCATCACATTTTTGTTGATATCGAAAGCTGCTGTTGTTTACTCGGTTGATTGTACTTACTCGAGGAAAAAGTTCGATGCATCCAAATGTTATGTCATAATTACCAAGATTTGGAAAAGGATTGTCTCAACTTACCTGTGGGTTTGCACAGTGCTTGTGGGTTGCGTCACATTGTTTCTTGTGCTTCTTGTTGCCGTGTCCAGCTTGCTTTCTTTAATTGGGTTTTCAGCAGATTTTAATGTGTATTCCGCGATTATAGTGGGCCTTTTCTTTTCAATATTTTTGGCGAATGCTATTATAATTTGTAATATTGCTATTGTGATCTCGGTATTGGAGGATGTGTCGGGGCCTCAGGCATTGCTGAGGTCAAGTGTACTTATTAGGGGTCAAACTCAAGTTGGTCTCTTGATATTTCTTGGTTCGACAATGGTGATGGCGTTTGTGGAGGGTTTATTTGAGCATAGAGTGAAGACGTTAAGCTACGGTGATGGGTCTTCAAGAATATGGGAAGGACCACTTTTGGTGCTTATGTATTCATTTGTGGTGCTTATTGATACCATGATGAGTACAGTTTTTTACTTTAGTTGCAAGTCTTACAGTTTGGAATCTTCGATTGAAGAGTGTCAACCAGTTTTAGATGCCTTGACTATTTCATCTGGGTTATCAGAAGTCCAAAAACATGATCTTATTGATTGATTTAATGCCCGAATAACTTATACAACAAAACGTGGGAGCTGCTATGAAAAAGACGACGTTTTATTGCTCTGGTTTTACTTTTAGCTCATTAATGAGGAACGGAGAAATGTATCGATTAGTGAACATTTGTGGAAGATATTCTATGCTTCACTATTGGTCTGCGAGAATGGCGGCGGAGGAACCATCTAAAAGCAAGCTTGGTTACCGCAACGTTGATGGAAGGTGTTTCGTTTTTGAAATTTTAGATATAACTGTTCAATACCCTGTAGCAATTTATATTTATAGTAATACAAATTTATCAAAGTTGTTTCATCCATTTTTTTTTTTTAATCTCATATACCGTGTTTATGATTTTACTTGTAAGATTTGATAATAATTGGGTAATTAGCTTGATTTTAGGGATAGTAAAACTTTTTATGACATTATTTTGTTTAAAATGTTGATCGAAGTTTTTGCACAAGATTAATCTGCCATCCCTAAATTAAGGAGAAAAAAACTTTTGCAGTTTGTGACAAGTCAATACTAGACACTTTTGACCAATTAAAAATTAAAAATTAATACTCTATGTTGCGTTTGGTTCTTATTTTTTAAGAAAAATGAATGAAATAATTTTTTTTTATTGAAATTGATTAATGGTTGGAATGAAATATATTGTTAGTCTTAAAAAAAATTATTGAAAATGAAGAGACGAGAGAATGAGAAATGAATGCTTAGTCCTTTTGAAATAAGTGAATTTTATTCATTCCATTTATTTTTTTATTTTCAATTTAAATTATAAGGCCAATTAATCATTTCATTCTAATCACCACTCAATTTCAATATAAAATTTTATTCTATTAATTTTTAAAAAAAAATAGAAATTAAACGTAACATTAAAAATTTTGATATTTTTAATCAATTTGCATATCTTAAATGCCAATTCATGACCGTATAGGGAAGGTTTTTTTATTTATTTAATACATGAAGACTGGGAAGAGGAAAAGATCAAAGTTAAACATTGAAATTTTCTTAGTGCATCTTTGAATTAGTGGTTTTTTGGAATTTTTTTTAGACGCGGACCACAAAAACATGTTCCACAACAAAATGTTGTAGCCCAAACAGATATTGATACTGTTAAATTAAAAATTAAGGAATTCGATTATTTTAAATATTTAGTTAATGTTAATTATGATCCGTTCCTCGTATATATAATTTTTTTTGGGCTTTTGCAATAGTGTAAGGTGGATGAAACTGTGGCGTTTTGATTATAAAACGAAACAGTAACACGATACGAGTAACCTGGGAAAGCAGCCTCTCTCTCTTCACCGCTCAACTCTCGAGCTGCAATTCAGAGGTATGTTTAAGTAAATATTCTTCTTCCTGGGTTTTAATTTTATCGAACGGCTCCACGAAATCCATTACTAATGGCTTCCTTCAAAAACTGAACCCTGAGAGAAAGGAGGGGTTTTGAAAGCCCTAGAAAAAAAGACACAATCCTATGTGCTACTGGTTTAACTGTTTCTTCAGTTATGATATGTTAGAATAATTTTGTGATCGGTGCACCGTTTAGCAAATGTTAAATTGGTATATTCCAAGTAGCAACAGATTAAGGGGTTATGCTAGTGCAACTGAAATCATATTATGAAAGTACGCCCATCAATTGTTCGATGGAATACCTTACTTAAATCACCCCTTAATAAATGAATGCTAGTCCACCTGCTCTTATGGGAAGAAAGGCAACTGCAGTGAGTTGTAAAATGATTTACAAATTTTACTTCGAACAAATGATCAAAAATATGAATATTTGTTAGTCAAACGAGTTGAGCTCGCCTTCCCCAACTAGGTTGGGATAAAAGGCGTAGTTTAGTTGAGTGGAGTCAAAGGAATTGAGCTAGGTAATTGGCCATTCAAGAAAAAATTCAAGCCAACTTGGATATATGGGTTTGAATTATCCCAACATGGGTTGTTCTTATGAACTCTTTTTTTATAGTCTTATTCTTTTTGCAGTGTGTTCCATTGGGCTTCGAATTGAGTTGCAATGAACGATATATTTCATATGGTAATTCTTGAACTTGTTATGAAGATAACTATAAATATTAGCACCCATACACAAATGCCATTACCAGCTAAGTAGTGCATTAAGATTCAATCTTTAAAACCATTAAGTTCATCTGACAATATCATACTGAACATGGCTATTTCTAGTTCTTTTATGATTTATGGCTTTAGTTTCTTGGGGTTTTTGAGCTTGTGTATGGAGCCTATCTCTGTATTTTAACTAAGGGATACTGGTGGATCAATTGTCTATAAGAGCCATGAATGACCCTTCTTTTTTAATTTTATATATGTTTTACATTATATCCAATGAGTGGTATTGGTTTGTATTTCTCATTTGATTTCATCTTGTGGTAGGGTTGACATGGATAAATATCGGCAAGAAAAAATACAGAAATACGAAGAATTCATTGATGCTCGCCTAAAACCTGATCTAAAGCGTGCCAGGGACGAACGGTATTGCTCCCATTCTATCACTTAATTTCATACCTCTTTACCATATCAGCAGATCTGCTTCCGTGCTAATTAGAGAAGAATATTTTTGTCTTAAAATAATATTACCAAGTTCGGGTTAAATTCAAAACTCTTGATGAGAGCAACAATAAAAAGAAGCAAACAAATTATGCTTATACCTTTCTTAATATCATTCCACAAAACGAGCCCCATTTCTCAAATTTTCCCCACAAAAAGAGTACCTTTCTTATGATAGTATACAGTGATGATGTTCTCAATTTAACGATTGTTGAAACATTATCATGCCACTACCATTGAACTGCATTCATTATTTGTAGGGGTAAACTCAACTCAACTCAACTACGATTTTTATCAAACTGGTTGGGGTAGGCAATTTAAGGGGTAAACATAGAATCAAAAGATATTCTTAGCATTCAAAAATTTTGCACATGGTACTCCTTTTGTGGAACGGAGGGAGTATTTATTTTCTCCTTTGACAAGCAAAGACTTGTGAGCTCGTAAGGCTATTGTTTTTGAGCAATATGTTATGCAACCTAATTGGTTTTCATTTATCTTGCAGGGACAAGATCTTTGAGAAACAAAAGACACTGTATGCTTTCCTTTTCTTTTTTTTTTTTGGTTAGCTATAAAATTGTTTCTCTTTGAGTTTGATGGAATTATTGATGTTCTGCTTTTACTTGACTGTGCACACTTGTAGCTCTGACCTTAAAAAAAATATAGAGAATTTGGAGAAGAATAGCATAACCAGTCTGAAGACAATGGTCAATATTGGTTCTGAAGTTTATGCACAAGCTAACATGTATGTTTTCTTTAACCATTTTATTCTTTCTAGTTCTCCTGCTGCTTGTTTTGGTGCAAACAAGCATATACCATGTATTAAAGATATACTCTTTTTTTTTTTGTTTGTTAATTATATGTATTAAAGATATGTTCATGCAGTAGCCACTATCTTTATTGCTCGCACATACTTGTGATCTTCTAGCTTGTTCGCCCTTCTACTTGGAATTAAGGATAATGGTTCTGTAGTTCGTGTAATCTGTTGTAGTTGTTCTTTAAATAAACTAATTGCCCTTACTCCTACCTTGATTTGACAATCAGTGATGAGTATGTCATGTCTACAGGCCAGATACTAGCCGCATTTTTGTACATGTTGGACTTGGATTTCACGTAGAGTTCACTTTATCTGAAGCTTTGAAGTATATCCCGACAAGAGAAGAGCATTTAGCCAGGTATATCCTTCTATTTCACACTTCTCTCTTGACGAATATCATTCTAGTCTAGTCAAGCCGTAGTAGCGAAGTACATTACATTATCATGTTATGGCATTGTTTGCCCATTTAAACTTGTGCCAACTAAGCAATGATTGCAATGATTGCTCCTTTACTCCTCCCCTCTGAAATCTTAACTATTCTCCTTGTTTTTTGCTGTCTCTGTTCCAATATAAAAGAGGGATTATTCACTTTTGAATGTTGATTTAAAACATTTTCAAATTTATATTTACATGATTCTATGTGAGTTTTGGACTTTTTTTTTTGCCACTTATAGTATTTTTCAAATAGTTCAAGACTTTGACAATTGTGTGGAATATAATCAAATAAATTCATGTAATTATAAATTTAAAAACGTTTAGTGTCAACTTCTTTAAAGTCAATAATGCTCATATATTTTAGAACAGATGGAGTATTTCGTAAATTATTTTTGAATTGATTTCTGCTTATCCTACCCTGCAGGCAAATAGACGAGTATACTCGCCAGATTGCATCAATCAAAGCCCATATCAAGATGGTATGCCTACTTGTAATTATCCCTTCCAAGGCCCTCATGTCCCTTTTTTCTAGGTCCCCCTTTTCCATAAACATCTTGGTTAGATTTAATAAGCAAACACATGCTGTTCTTCCGTAGGAGTTAATAATACTGAACCTGGTATCCGAATTTAAAATTTAAAATATAAAGGAGGGAGCAGATCTTAAATACTTAATAATGAAATATAAATATGTACGTCAACCTTCTGAAGTTGTTAAATTTGGATGAATCCTTACGAAACGTTATGGATGGGCCTTGGCCAAAGACCCTTGTATGACATTCATTTTTTTGGGCTGTCGTGCAGGTTTGTGAAGGAATAAGAGAGTTGCTTGAACTTCCGGCAGAATGATTTATTGTACACAGTGCTCAAAATTTTAAAATTTAAGTAAATTTTTTTATGGAAAATAGAAAACAGGAGAAAAAAAAAAAAATTGTTCTAGGATTTTACTTGACCAGCTACCATGGCTAATAGAGTAAGTCCATGAGCTACAGTTTTGTTGTAAGAAAGATTTGCTCAAATAAATTTCTTGGAACTTATCTGGTACACTATTACACTAGGTACGTGTCATTAAAATGATTTGAGCACTATCATTTTGTTTGGCGAACTACAAAAGTCACCCTCAAAGTTCCATCCTTTTGCAAACTTAGGCCCATGCTTCAAAGTTTGCAATTAACTCCTTAAAATTTCTATTTTTAGTGATTGTAATCACTTTTGCAAAATTAGCCTCCTTATAAACCATGTTGATTGTATTAAGAGATTTATGACGGTATATTCTATCCGTCTTGAAAAAAAGGTCACATGTACTTATTTTACGCAAATTAAGATGAGATATAACAAATTTAAACTAGTTATAAATTGAATAGGCTCACATAAAAAAGTATGAATCACAAAATTATATTCATATATGTGTTGTGACTTTATTTGAGGACAAAAATTAATTAGACTTGTGATTTTCTTTTTAGGATGGAATGAATTATACAATTAGATATAGTGTTTTAATATGGTCGAACTTGGTTTAATATTGTCATGTGTGGATTGAATTTGGGAATAATTTTACAAAAGGAAAAATAGTTGTTAAAATAGGAACTTTAGGGAGCTAGTTACAAATTTTTGAAACATTGAGGCTAAGTTTGTAAAGGGTTAAACTTTGAGGGTGACTTGCAAATCGCCCTATTTTGTTGCTAGGCAGTTTCTTTGCTTTTGAGAACACCAATTACCTGAAGTCAACTTTATTAGTCAACATTTGTGAGGTTATGGTTTCAAACTTTGACGGAATTAATTTGATACTTAAAATGTTAAGAACGATTACCTATTGGGATTAGTCAAATAATGTACAAAAAAAAATCCCTTATTAGTCGGGCCAATACATGTGGCTAGGCGTAGAATTTCATTCCTTATCATATGACATGTTCAAACAAGAGAACGTAATGTGGCGTACCTTCGATGGTCATCTGGCCAACTTTGGGCCTTTGTATTATTTTATTTTTTTGGGTACAGGCAACTTTGGGCCTATTTTGTATAACCAACCATGGCCTATGTTTCCAAATCTGGGCCCTAATAAGATAAAATATGCATTGGTGCAAAGGAAAAACCCAGTGTTAGTTTTTATTATTTGGTATTATTGTTGGGTTTATTTTTCTCCAAAGTAGGTTGTATAGCTAACACGGTAAATAGAATAAAACAGTTCGAAATTTATTCGAGATTATTTGGTTAAAAGTTCAATTTGAGCACGATTCGAAATATTAACAAATAAAATATGAGTACATTTTAAAGTTCGTATTTGGTTTTGATTCGATAGTTAAATAAGACATACACAAATTTAATTTCAAGTTCGTTAAATATACAAGTATAATATACGAGTATAATCTGAGCACGTTAATGTTCGATTTGTTTACACCCTTACGTATAGCGTAAGAGTAGCAGTTACCAGCTGAGCAAACTGGAGGTGTGTGTATTTCTTCGTAAAAAAAGAAGAAAAAAAAAAAAAAAAAAGAATTGTCTGAAGTCATACATACTTGATTTTAAAATTACTGACAAATTAGGAAACGCCTCTGTAGCTCACTTTTGATCTCCAATTTTGTCCCAGGCTAGCTGATTTTAAAATTATTGTACTATATTTGTCTCTTTGTTTATTAACAATTAATTTTAAATTACTCAATTGAATGTATTTTTATTTCAAATTAATTGAGGTGGATAGAAAATAAATCAATGATAAACAAGGGGAAGGAAAAAACAAAAAAAAATAAATAAATAAACTGACTTCAAATGTTTTAAAATAATTTGATTTTCCACGAGTTAAGTAAGAGACCATCCACTTTATATCACCCATGGGATGAAATGGGCCAATATCAAACAGACACGTACAACCAATTGGACAAAACGGGCCAATAATACAAACAAAGGGTGGTTCCCGTTTAACGGGCCGTATATACAATAACAATTGTCTTTTATTTCTCGCTATCACAGAAAGGGAATCAAATCATCTACTCAGGATTCTTTGTTTTTTTTTTTTTTTTTCTTTCTTCTTCTTGTTTTATCTTTTGATTTCTTATTCACTTCATCTTAAGGGTTATTGTTCTATAATGAGGGACTTCACGCAATCAATTAGTTAATATTCTAAGTAAAAAGTCCGAAATCAGAGCCCAAACAATTTTATTATTATTTTATTTTATTTTACTTTGCGATCTTAATACACATGTTAATTTCGAAAATAGGGAAATGAATGTATGATTTGGTTTGCGAATAGTACTAAAATTTAGGTTACTGGCTGGCGGGGAATAAGATTGAGGTCTGTAAATGGATGGCCAGAGTTAGAATTTGTACAAACTTTACCTGTACCGTCTTACTATTACTTAAAAAAAAAAAAAACAGAGCAGACGCTCGTGAGTCTGTATGTCGTCGTCTACTACTACTACTATCCTTTTCAAACTCTGCATGACCATCCAACTCACAATTTTGGTTTTTCCTGCGGACTGTAGTGGAACAGTCTGAAAATTACCAAAAGGGCCCACATCAGTCCTCTCTTCTCGGTGGATCCCACTTTTTCCATTTATTGTTCTCGGTGGATTCCCCCACCACCTGCAACTCACTCTGTCCCCCCCGTGTGTCAGCCAAAATGTGTTTTTAAAAATCGTTAAAACAGAATTTTGACGTTAAAATCAGTATTTAAATTTAAATGGAGAACAATAAAATTTATATAAATTTATTAAATTTAATGATAAAACACTTTTTAACATCTGATTGGAGACTCTGATCGACTCTAAACAGAAATTTTTAAACACTTCTAATAACAGCAAGTGGAAACATTAAAAGTGGGAGTTATATGAATAGTCGTCTGTCCCAAAAAGCCTGTCCAACTTCATTTATTCGTATATGGGGGGACAGAGAGGGAGAGATGCAGAGACAAAAGGGGAAGTCGAAAGTCAGATGTCAGTAGCTTTACTTCAAATCCACACAGGCTTTTACTTTGTTCCTTTCCTTGTTTCTCTCTCTCTCTCTCTCTCTCTCTCTCTCTATATATATATATATATATATATATATTAGGTTCTTTTGTACTTATTAATTCACTCAATATGTTAGTACTGGCAGTGACAGTGGTGCAAAAACCGAGTTGATGATGGTTACTATCCATCCATCCCTCCCCCACTCAAATTACTAACATACTGTAGGTGATATTAGTAGCATGTTATATTCTCCCACTATTTTTAAATAATAATAATTTTTTTTAAAAATAATTAATTAAAAAAAATTATTATTTATAATTTTTTTAAAATATAATATATAATTTTTTTATATTACCTTTAATCTCTCTTATTTTTTTAAAATTTTTAATTTTTATTTTATTTTTCTCTTTTGTTTATAATTTTTAATAAAAAATAAAATTAAAATTAAACACTAATATTTTTTGTTAATCTTAATTTGTTTGAGAGAATATATATGTTCTCTAAGTCCTAAAAAAGAACACTAAAGACATAATTTTTTTGGTGTTAAAATAGAATGTTAAACACATAAATTAAGAAAATTATGTGATGTATATAATGATTATCTCACATTAAAAGTAGTATTTTTTACACCCTAAAATTTTATGTTTTTTGATTTGGTTTTCTTTTTTGTACGGAGAAAATATGTGTGTGTGTGTGTGTGTGTGTGTGTGTGTGTGTATCTATCTATCTATATATATATATATATGCATAATTAATATTTACACCTTAATTTTCACAGTTTAAATTTTATTTTCTCCATTTCAAATTATTGGTAATATTTTTTTGACAATTACATGACATAATTTTAAAGATAAATGAAAATTATACTCTGCATTAATTTGTATCACATAATTGTTAAAAATTATTACATTTAATATGGGATAAAAGGACTTGAATATAACGTCAAAAGTCAAAATAGTAGAAAATTTTGTTTCATATAGAGTACTCTCTCCGTTTCAAAATAAATACGATACTTATCTTTTTTATCCGTTTCATAATAATTATAATTTTTTTTAGTAAATTTAAGATTGTAAATTATCTATTTTACCCTTACTTTATAAAATATGACCCACTATTTTATTCATTACTTGAACATAATAGTCTACAATTTCAATCACTATTCTATTATTTAAAACAATAATATCAATACTATACTTAACCATTTTAACTATTATTTTAATATTTAAATTATAAAAAAAAAGACAATTTACTTATAATTAATAAATTTTTAAAATTCCGTAAAAAATCAATCCGGCTCTATTTAATACTATAAAACTGATGGAGTAAATTTGAAAAAAATTTGAATGTAAATATCATTTATTAGTCGATGTATTTGTGTGTATGACAATATATATGTATGTAGATATAGGTATCCTCTCTGCAAACTCTGCAACTTGTCACGGTCTCTCGTTGCATGCATGGCAAAATAGGTGGTCTATATACATAATACACTGACATGTAAATGCACCACTCTACAGTACACCGTGTATACATACATCTACCATTATATAAAGTATAGTCAGAGATTTTTCACTTCTCGGACTTGCCATATCCACCCTTCATGCTTCAACATCTCCCATCAGCCTTCATTTATCTCATCTTACTTGCGGGACTACTACCTCATCTCCTGTCAAACTCGTCATATATATATATATATATGTATATATATATATGTAAAGTTTGCTCTCCTTGCAGAACTACAGAGTACTATAAAGCTTCTCTTATGGGTAATTGGTAAAGCTGCACTTAGCTTAGCTGCATATACTTTTTGCCAGTAAATCAATTGCTTCACTAGCTAGCCATATACTACTCTAATACTCTGTAATTGCTTTTATTTAATGTCAGACAGAATCGTCTAGTCCTAATCAACTTGTACTCAATTAAGTTTCTTGCTTTCCTTATCTAATACTCTCTCTCAGTTCAAAAAAAAAAAAAAAAAAAAAAAAAAAAAATTATGTAAATTAAAAAATTTATTTTTTTAAAAGATAATTTATTTTTTTGATAAAATTATTCTTGTAAGTATATTTTATAATAACAGAGAGAAATTTTTTTTTTGATGTGATATAAAATAAAAATAAAAAAATAATTATAAATTAAAAATAATAAATCCTAATAATTACATAAATTTATTCTTTTGTAAACAAAGAGAATTTATAATTTAATAAATAAGAACAAGTAGGACAACAATAAAATATAAGAGTAGGAAAGTATTTAATTAGGGTTTATATAAAAATAGTTAGTTCAGTACCAAGTTACTTCGAGAGGGGTTGACCGATTAAGGTTTTAGTGTCCAATTCAGGGTTTTACAAATGTAGGTCCACACTGATTTACTTTAGCTGAAAATATAGCGGAGTAAACATGCATAATTAATAGAATCGTCTCTAAGACAACTTGGTTAATCAGACTCGGGGCGAGGTGGGTCTTGTACTCTAGTGTGTGTGTATACACATCAAAAATAATGATCAATGCCTCTTTTTTTTCAAAAAAAATAATCAATCTTTTTTAATGAGATTATGTAATACATATTTAAAAAAGACTTTTATGGAGAAAATTGAATTTAATATTGTGTAAGATATTTTTATTTATAAAAATAAATTTTTTTAATTTGTGTACATTATGTGATTTGATCATTTTTTTTTTAAAACAAAACAAGTATATGATACATATGTTTCATGGTAAAAAGGAAAAACCATGATAAAGATTCTTCAACATACTTGTATATGAGTAGTTGGCCTCACAACTAATCAAATTTGGAAATGCTTGTGAGAGTATATTCAGCAACTAAACAAATAATTCATGGAGACCATATGGAATGTTACTCAAGTTTCATTGCTAAAATCTCTACCTAATCTTAGCCCGGACACGTAAAATCTACATAACCTGCAATTCTTTACGTGCACAGACTTTCTAGGTGTAGTTTCATGTATATGATCTATCTCCCATAATCAAATGTGAGTCCATTAAAAAGATCATGCTGTGAAACTACCTAACCAGGAGCCTATGCCAAACACAACCTTAACATCCAATCCGTATGCTACTGCTACAACTAATATCAGCAGTAAAACATGAGCTTCTTAACATTCTCACTTAATTTTGGTAGAGGGGCTGCCTTCGGCGGAGCGGCACGGGAAATATTAGTAGTGCTCCTGTGCAAACTCGTCAAATCTGAACGTTCAAGGTACAGTCTCCCTCTGTAAGCAGCAAGGTGGGCATAGTAAGCTGGGGGCACCAACGAAACAGGCTTGGTACACCTCGCGAATGTGTAGCAAAGATTATAAACCAACTTTTGAAGCTCATCAGAGCTGAACTGGTTTTCATCCCACAGCACATGATAATGAGTTGGCCGGCTTGTTCCTTTAACTCCCCAATGGCTACAAAGATAGAAATCAAATTCCTTGGGGTGCGTAATCACGGTATCCACCACTGTTCCCGGTGGAACATTTTCGTCACAGAATTTTTTTCGAGGATTTTTGTCATTTGGAAATAATCTTGTATGGTGCCTTTTCTGCACTACTGCAAAGGTAATGGGAGGTCTATAATTATCTGGAAATCTTGAACAAGCCAATTTAATAGCTTGTAACTCTTCTTCAAGAACTTTGTAGAATTGTGTTTCGCTTACCCCATCTCTGAAGAAAATAATCCTCTTGGGTAATCCAGATAATTCGTGATGGAAATCATTTAATATTTCCCCAACCATGGCACTAAGATCTTGGATGATTTCTTGACGATGCGTTTGGGACCTCATTTTTGAGACATATTTATTTGCTGCCGGCCAGTTGACACTGCCCACCACAGCAGCAACAGAGGGGCTGGAATCGTCTAGCGGGTGAGGATGAGTGACATCAGCACCCATAAAGATCACAGGCTCATCGTGCCGAAAGAGACGGGGAATTTGGGACGGTAATGAATTGTACAATGCGACAGTGCATCCCCCGACTTTGGCATTAATCTTGAGAGCCAAATTTGCAAGAAATTGTGAGCTTAATTTGTCAATATTCAGGTACAAGCAACACTGGCTCACAACCCCAACACTAGTCTCAGCAATTCTCTTTAAATCTCCATATCCTCTGTGTTTTTTCTCCATTATACAAATAAGCAGTTGGAGATTGTTGAAGGCAGCTCTTTGGATTTTCTTGAGTTTAGATTCCAAAAGAGCAACATTGTTGAGTACATGCATTGATTCATACTGGGGACTAATGATTGTGTTTTTGTTGAGAAATATGCCCAATTGCTCGCACCTTTGAGTTAACTGGTTTATAAATTTTGGAATGCTGGATTTCTGCTCAGCACTGCCCCCAAAGCTTATTAGGGCCCACCTCCCGATTCGAGTTCCTTCAAAGACATGACTGTCCAGAAGGTTCCACTGGCGATCACGACGGGAAGGAGTTAAATCTCTGACATTCCCACCGTCCCCGAGCTTAAGCTTTGGAGGCTGAAGAATTCTTCCACTCAATTGTGTCATCTCTGTTGAAACATGAAGATCGAATTCTCTTGCCTGATTGCCACTGTCAATAAATAGAAGTTCAACATTTAGAAAACAAAAAGAGAAAGCTAAAGAATATGAAAAATTGCTTGTAAATTTCACCTTCTTGGCCCAACTGGTCCTGTAATGACTTCATCGATTATTGCCTTTCGTTCTCTTGGTCTCTGGCAGCCCATCTTGAGAATCCTTGCAGTTTGATCATCCGAGAGCTTCCCCAGAAACTTCTGCCCTTCGCAAATCATACAAAGCTCCATAGGAAGATAACACGGTTTGCTCCTACTAATCTGCAGGCATGGAAAATTCCTGAATTGTATATCATAGTTATACTGATCCTTGAAGTAGTTCACCACCCTCAAATTTTTCCCATCTCTATCCGGAAACCAGAGGTTCTCTGTAGCATCCTCAGTTAAGCCAAAAACCCGATATCTCTGAACAGTTTCTCTGTGGCAGACAAAGACCCTGATGTTTCTAAGAGCTTTAACCACTTCCTTCTTCTCCTCCCCCGTTAAACCTCTTGTTTTCCTCTGAGAAAGATCGGCTAAAGACTCGAGCCGTTTTTGCAAGTAAGGGATTACTCCAATACTCTCATGGAAAGCTGTTACAGAAAAGTCCACATTCAGAGCAAGTCCTTGTTCAGTTGGTCTAAGGCTTTGAAAGAACCCCCTTAGTCCGACAGCTCCTCCACCAATATCCGTAGTCCCTCCCATTGAACTCGTGTAAAATGATCGCCCCACAGGTTTACATTTCTCAGTTGGACTCTCGCGTAATACAACATCCAAAGCATGGAGATAATCTTGGGGAATCGGGACCCAATCGTGTCCCTCCTTACTCAAATAGCTACTTAAGTCCTTTGCATCAAGTTTAGATACAAGCTTTATGTTTATCCGAAAAAGCTTATGCTTTTGTTGTGAGTTGGCATTGTTTTTGGATGGCAATAATGGTTTGGCAATTGAGATTGGAAGGCTAACATAAAACTCGAGTTTATCAGCTTGGAATTCAATCGGGCTATATAGATTCTTCCGGCCATCATAGGCTGGAAGAGCACCAGAGAACAAATTCATTTTCTCCTCCACAAGTTTTGCCTTGAGCATTCGAGCAACATCTTTGGAAGGATTTGGAGAGATTTCAATATCGTACTGAAAGATTTGCTGTGAGGGGTCGAATTGGACCAAGAAATGATTGGCAAGGAGAGAGATGAATGGGCCTTCAATGCCGCCAGAATCTGGTCTTCTTGTCACCACTAGTGCTTGTGGTGTGGCACCTACAGCCAATCTTCCATCTTTGTTACCTCTAAAGGGCAAGGCAGATTGTCCTTGAATCACCTCAGGAGCTGTTCAGATATTGAAGTAGAAAAACAGCCACTAAATTATGGTGATCAGCATTCAGTTCAACTCCATTACTATAAGTGGGAATATTTTTATTTATTTATGGATAAGTATCATTGGTAGGAATATATACCTAATTTCACTTTTCCTTAAATCTTTACGGTATCTAGGTCAGCATTATTATAATTCCTAACCAAAAATTGCTTATAAAAAAAATTAATTCCTAACCAAAAATTTGAAGTTTTTCTTGAATTAGAGTTGCGAACTATAACTTTGACCATAGAATTCTTAGTTATTCAATTTAATTTAGATTAATAAAGAGATCCAATGCCTAGAAGAAGATTCATGTAGAAATAGAACAACTGGAATAAAATTATCATTATCACAAAAGAATATTACACTATACTAATTTCATTCTTGGGAACTGAAGAAACACCCAAGACATTTCCTCTTGGACCCAAGTTGTCTTTTAGCATCTCAAATTTGTATCTTCAAGCAAACAACTGATAGATATCTACACACTATCCCTTGGAAATCCCCAGTCTCCATAGTAAATATTCTTGATAATGTCAAGTATTTCATAAACTTAAGCATGCATCAAACCAAAAAACATTAAAAAATAAAATAAAATAAAATGATATAATAGAGTTACCTGGTGTAACCGAGAAATCAGGAAGCTTGTATTGAGATGAGGTGGCAAGAAGAGGAGGATTGGAAATGGAATGCTTTCTTGAAGGTTTCTGAAAATGGGGTTTTGTTCTAAAGTTGTTATTTTGGTATCGAGGGAGAGGTGGAGCTACAGTTAGTTGTAAAGGTAGTAAGGTGGGGGGCAAAGGAAGGAGAGCCGGGTACTGATTTTGGTAACAAAACCCATTAACCCGATTTGAGTTCTGCAATAGATGCTGGTGGTGGTGGAGATAGTGATGATACTGATAGTTATGAGGGGTATTTCTCCTTGTTTTAGGTATGCATTTCTTGTTATTATTGGACTCTTCTGTTTCTTCCATGGCTTAATTTGAAAGAGAAACCAATAGAGAACAAAAGGGGTTTGTATGCATGAGAGAAAATGAAGATACATCAACTGTAGTTGTTGCAGAAGAAAGAGAAAGAAGAAAAGGAAAGAGACAGAGTGGTGGGTTTGGGCTTTAAAGTTATTATTACCGTTCCTTTATTCGGTCCTGAATGAGGCTCTGAAACTGCTATCTGTTTCTCTTTTTCTCTTTTCCATTTTTCATTTTTATATAGGAGTATTAATTTTTGTAGGGTCAAGCCTATATCAATTAAATTCATAACTTTTAACTAGCATGTATTTGACCATCCCGCAAACACACACTCCAGCAATTCAATAGAAAAATGAAGGGGCCTGGTGCAAACTAGAAAGCAAGAAAAAAGCTACACCCATGAAAGTTATGTTATATTCTATATGGATTTATGCAGTCAAAGTTAATATTCTTGTGTATTAAAATGAATGTCCATTTTGTTCCATCTGACTCTCTATGCTTAAACATAGAGTTCAGCTTTTTTAGGCTTTTTACCCCTTTGATTGATGACACTAATCACAAGTCAAATAACAGGAAATCTAATCTATTTTGGTTTAAAATCTGTAAAGTAAGATTAATGTTGATAGTGATTGGACTTTATAAAAGTCATTAGACTCATGGTTATTAGAAAAATGTTTTAGTGTTCGTTTGGTAGCAGCGTTGAGAGATTATGACACTCAAATGCAATAAAATGTCATATTTGGTAGACTATGATATATTTAATTTAAGTTCAAAAAACTGAATTTACAGTTTAAATTCAATTTTAACAAAAAATTGAAGTTGAATTTAATTTACGAATCACTATTTAAAAAACTGTATCAGACGAGGTCTTAGTGCCAAAACAAACAAGGGATTTTCATCGAGCTAAACGGCAACGTGTTGTTGACTTGTTGTCAACTTCTATTGATTAAAAATGTCAAAAATTTATTCATTCCGTTTTATAAAAATTTGTATAATTTGAATTTTTTTATTTAATTAATTATTTTTTAATTAAAATTATTATTAATTTATATATGAATAAGTGACGAAACTCTAAATTTAATGTTCGTCTGTTTGAATATTTAAATATATAATATTAATTTAAAATTTAATTAACTTGAACAAAAAATTTAAAATAAACAATTTTTTTAGGACAGATAAAATATTTAAGTACAATATTCTATACATAAATTTGTAGAATTGCAATTTTAATCATAGGTAGATATGTATAATAGTGACCTTGAATTTGTCACTATGAAACATTGCAGATTAAACTAAGTTTGCCTCGGTAAAATCATTATTAGGTGTTAGTTAACAAAAATATTTATATTTTGAGTCCGACAATTTTTTTACAGGCATGTAATTAAATTTACTTTTATATTAGTAATAATTTTTTTATAAATCATTATGATAAAATTTAAATATTATAAATCGGATAATATAGAACTACTCGCTAGTTAACATACGCCGTTAAGATACTTTGGACTACATAATATTTTATAGTTTCAGGCCAAGATTAGGTTGGCTTACTTCTTTGTTGCATTTATTGACATTTGGAGTTAGCAGATCCTCTTTAAGACCCTACCGAAACAAAGTTGAGATTTTTCTAGACCCAAAGCTTTTGTGACTAAAGCAGTGTCGTAATTAATCAAATGAATTCAAACTCTAAAGACCACTTTTCAGCCAAATCCCCCATATGTGATAATTCTTGAAAATATTAAAATATAAGATTACGGTAGGCACGTTGTATTACATCTTATAAAATTATAAGATTAATATTTTTAAGTAAAATGATATCATTTTTTTTAAAAATAATAATTTTTTAAAATATAATTTAGTATATTTATTTTTTCTTTAAAATATAATTAAAAGATTGAATATTATCACGATTAGGATGCTAATGAGCTATCATAAGTATTAGTGTTCGTAAATCGTTTAAATCTAATTTATTAAATTAAATAATTTTGTTATCAAATTTGAATTCAATTTTTAAATGAATTGAATTCGAGTTTGTTAGTAAAAATTCGACAGATAATCTTTCTTGTGTCTCAGTTAATCAACCTTTCACCTCCACACATATTTCTATATTATCCCCTTTAAAATTTTAGCCACCCTTTTGGCTCATCTTTTCTCACATGCTCGAACAGTGGTGGGACATTCATGCACCTGGGAAAGTTTCTCCTATAAAACATTTGTAGGAATGTGGTGATGGGACAATATGATTAGTATGAGAGACATAGGGATTCAATTCACTTTAGGGTTAGGACCACATCATATCTGTATCTCTTTATGCTAAATTTTGGTAAGAGATTCAGACTGGTCAAACCACAAAAAAAAAAAAATAAAAAAAAAAAATAAAAAAAATCCGACTTTTGAGCTACTTGAAAGGTTACATTTACCTTGCAAGAGGTAAGGAAAAGTTTAACCAACTAATTATAATTAGGCAGCTATAAATCTATTAATCATCATGAGTTTGATGATCCTAGAATTTTAATTCAATCACCAACCATAGAATTGT